>NQII01000226.1:810301-865197 GCA_002778355.1 Clitarchus hookeri
GTTAATTCATTGTGTTCATTTTGATGTATGGAGATAGACAATTTTGTGTTTGTGTATATATATATATATATATATATACACGTTTCTTTAAAGATACCCTTATATAGTTTAACGATAATATTTTTTCTAACCTCTACCTTTTTCATCTTTCGCTCTCAATTCCAGTACCAGCCATACCTTCGTAAATATTTTCTCCAATTTCGATCCATGCTTTTTCTCGGCACTGTATATCCACATACTCTTTCGCACTCTTGTCCCACAATTCTGGCTTCTCATGTTTGTGTTCAATAAACTTCTCAATATCAAACATTATTACAAAATATAAATATGTATAGGAAAGCTAGAGAATACCAAAAAACGCTCCGCTACTACCGCAAGGTGTGACAGCTCTCATTTAACTGCAGGTGTTTCGCTTCCCTTCCTGTTGTCCGGCTGTCGCGTCTTGCCGCAGCACGATGCGGTTGCGTCCGGTCGGCGCGGCAACGCAGCAACAAGTGTGACGCCTCGCATTCACAACAATGTGTCGTGCCCATCGTCAAACCCGAGCGCTTCAGCCGCAGCGGCAAAAAGGCAGTGTGACGCCGGCCTAAGACGCACGCGTGCGAGAAGGGGAAAGGGAGGAGAGGGAGTGGAAGGAGAACGAAGGAGGGGATTCCGAGCACGAGCTAAGAGTACGCCACCCACAGCCAGCGTAGAGAGCGCTCTCGTAAGTAACGAAGAAACTCTCCCTGAAAACTACATGTTTATGGTGACCGATAGAGCTACTCTGCAATTCACCACACTTAATAAATTATTGCTCACACTTCAAAAAGTGTTTGTAGGATTCTTATTTCCTTCAATTTTTTCAACATGTGGACTTTCAAATTTGCTTTGGACATAATACAATAAATATATTTACCTTACCTTTAATCATCGTTAAACAACTCAAAATAATATATTATAATAAATTTAACTCACTGAACTGCAAAATAAGTGTTGGTAATGGTACATATAGCGTTCACTTGTTGACATTTAAATAACCAGGCTTGGATTGGTTTTTCAAGTATTCGTTATGCGAAAGAATATACTAATCAGCGGTTATTTAATGCACCTTTCTTTTAATTTGGTGATTTTAAACCTTTTCGGGCACATATAAATGAATAATTTTTTATTTATTAATAACAAATTTTATGGAACTTTTCACTTAAACACACTTATACATATTGCAAGAATTAAAAAAGTGTGTTTTGTATTCGGTTTTATTGGCAGCAGTGATCAATGGCACCTACCAATTGTAATCGAGTTCCCATTTCGGAAGCTGTTTAATTACAGTATGTCTGCGATTAAGATTATATAGTATCTTCCTATGCAACGTTCTTTTTATTTGGCACTGTGATCTAAAGAATTAATGTTTAAACATAGGAAAGTCATGTAATGGAAAACGAAACACATTTCTGTCGTCAAATATATGTCATATATGAGTGACAACAATTTTGTGTTGATTTCACAAGTGAAGAGAGGAAACAGCAAAGATTCTAAGTGCAATTTTTTTAATGTTTTTTTTTTTTTTTTTTACTTATTGCCGTTATATTCTATTGTCTATAACCAATGAAGTTCTGTACCTACGTCTAAGGGTTTTACAAACAGTTTCAGCATTCACCGCATAATTGATTATATTCTTTCAACGCATGCCTTCTCTGTGTTTCATATGACAACACTAGGTCTGCAAACTTCATTTATTTCAACTTTTACCACCACTCCCCGCGAAATTCGTCGGCTATAGTTTATTCGTGGTTACTTTATATTAATGAAGTCGCGCTTAAGCTCTACTTTCAGGATACTTCTCCGCCTCATGTAAACAGAACTTAGCCAAGTCTAGAAAATTACGCAAAAGGGACAACACGCCGTATTTGAGCGCACTCTCTTTAATAATATTTTGCACGACACATATTTCTTACTTGATATTACCAGCACATCTATTTTCTCCCTTTTTTATTCATACTACTTACAAAGTAATACCATAATTTATCGACAAAAGATTATTTAAAGTTCAATTGAGAAAAAATTATATGCTTATGTTAACACAAGTTTAAAGCGCTTGTGGTAGATTACACACTTGGGACACAACCGAACAGGTCATATAAGGTGATTTTTTAAAGGTTTTATTCAAAAAGTTGAAGATAACCGCGAATAAATTATACACGTTTGGCCAAGGTGGCCGCCTGGTTGAAGGAGTTTTGCACGTCTGAGACCTAAAAGCGTGAGAGCGCTAGGGGCGACCGAGACTTGCGCATCAACTCTTTCTTCGCCTCTACATGCAAAGTACTGAACTGGCGTGTAGTCTTACCGTCGATAAGGTGCCTCCATGAGACTTTCAGCGGTTACCCTACCATTTTATGAAGCAGTAATGCAAATAATTGTTTGTTGTACGTCCCTATTTCTTTTTTTAAAGTTTCGTACCAGAATGTTTATACCTAAAAATGACCGTGAAAACACCCGTTTGNTTGATTTCACAAGTGAAGAGAGGAAACAGCAAAGATTCTAAGTGCAATTTTTTTAATGTTTTTTTTTTTTTTTTTACTTATTGCCGTTATATTCTATTGTCTATAACCAATGAAGTTCTGTGCCTACGTCTAAGGGTTTTACAAACAGTTTCAGCATTCACCGCATAATTGATTATATTCTTTCAAAGCATGCCTTCTCTGTGTTTCGTATGACAACACTAGGTCTGCAAACTTCATTTATTTCAACTTTTACCACCACTCCCCGCGAAATTCGTCGGCTATAGTTTATTCGTGGTTACTTTATATTAATGAAGTCGCGCTTAAGCTCTACTTTCAGGATACTTCTCCGCCTCATGTAAACAGAACTTAGCCAAGTCTAGAAAATTACGCAAAAGGGACAACACGCCGTATTTGAGCGCACTCTCTTTAATAATATTTTGCACGACACATATTTCTTACTTGACATTACCAACACATCTATTTTCTCCCTTTTTTATTCATACTAATTACAAAGTAATACCATAATTTATCGACAAAAGATTATTTAAAGTTCAATTGAGAAAAAATTATATGCTTGTGTTAACACAAGTTTAAAGCGCTTGTGGTAGATTACACACTTGGGACACAACCGAACAGGTCATATAAGGTGATTTTTTAAAGGTTTTATTCAAAAAGTTGAAGATAACCGCGAATAAATTATACACGTTTGGCCAAGGTGGCCGCCTGGTTGAAGGAATTTTGCACGTCTGAGGCCTAAAAGCGTGGGAGCGCTAGGGGCGACCGAGACTTGCGCATCAACTCTTTCTTCGCCTCTACATGCAAAGTACTGAACTGGTGTGCAGTCTTACCGTCGATAAGGTGCCTCTATGAGGATTTCAGCGGAGACCCTACCATTTTATGAAGCAGTAATGCAAATAATTGTTTGTTGCACGTCCCTATTTCTTTTTTTAAAGTTTCGTACCAGAATGTTTATACCTAAAAATGACCGTGAAAACACCTGTTTCAGCCATTTTCACTATCACAAAAACATTCTTTAGAGAGAAATGGAGGAACTGAAAAATGTATACAGATGCGTNAGCCATTTTCACTATCACAAAAACATTCTTTAGAGAGAAATGGAGGAACTGAAAAATGTATACAGATGCGTAATGTTTCTTAAGTGCTTTCCGTAAGCAGACCTCACACAGACACGTTGGAAGATTTTATAATAAAACGTTTTCTGCTGGAGCTCTGTACACCGATCGGCTGCCTACCCAGACGGCCACCTTAACTCCGGTACTTTATTTGCGTTTTGTTACATTTAACGCGAGTTCAGGTATACAAAAAAGGTGCAAGACGCGAGTAAGGTTATTTCCGGGATGAGCAATAGAAGAATTGTACCCAAGGAAGGGCAGAAATAATATGAGTATGTCAGCCGTTCCTTTGTATAATCCAAACACCAGCTTTACGCGTTTGATGAAAAGGTCGTAATGTAAGTTGGAAATATTTTTTAATTGGTTTGAAGGAATATTTCCTGTATTCTGATAAATTTGGTGGGGAACAATACTGGTTGATTATGTTATTTTTTCGTGTTGCACTGAAATGCAAATTCCAGCAAAATTCCTTGTCCAATAATTGGAAGCAGAGATTGTTCAACTACTTTTATGCACTTCCCGACGATAGCCTTGAGGATGCGTACTACGTGTTTTAATGTTTGTGACTCCAATTCGGGACCACATTCATGGGGACTATAAGGATGCAGTTTACAATCACAGACAGTAAACAATACGTCACACTGTTTCTAACAAAATAAGAGGAACAGTACAGGTATGCGAGACAATTTTGCAGAATGTTATTGTTGCTGTTTACACGAGTTTTCACAAAACATCACGCTATTGTTATGTTGAGAGGAACTGCCGATGACTCATATAAATATATATACATGCATACGTGTGTGTGTGTGTGTATTGTGTGTGTAACGGCAGAGAAAACTTTATACATTCGATTGGGATCTTGTAATATCAGCCACAAAATAATTCTCTCGATATGTAAGCCTCTACAAAAGTATCAAATCAGAGATGGAATGTATCAGCTCGGATTTAAATATCAATGGATTATATGAGACATTCCGAAAATATCCAGAAAGTAAGGTTAGTTACATGTTTCGTGGTAAAGTTTGCTAAAAGGAGTTTCGAAATGCTTCGTTCCGTCGACCAAGTACAAATGCACGCAAGTGTGACACGTTCGCTTGTGAACTCTCTCCTTTCAAAAGCCACTCTCAAACTCGCGAGATAAAGGTCCTTCAAGAAGCACGACACAGAAGATATTCGAAAGCTCTCGACGCTATGCCAGTTAGGAGGCTTTTATTCTCCACGTAGCAAAACAACCGTGTTGCCAATTTGGAACATCTTTTATAGAAGACAACCGATCTGTTCCAATTTATTTATGTATATTACAAAGTGGATGATCGTCTAATGTGTTTTTGGGGAAATGAAAACTTTTCCTCTTGTAGTGTCGGTGAAATTACATCCTACTTACTTAAATAAATAATCTAATGTCACTTGTGTTTTACGAAGAAAAGACAGAAACCACATTGTGTGCAGTTTGACACGCGTATTTAGCGAATCCATTATTACTTACCTAAGAGATTATTCTGTTAGAAAAATTGCTACTCACAGTTCTAAAGTGACGTATCATTCATTTCTAAAGTGGGTTTTTCATTCGCGTGGCAGGATGAAACGGAGCTATACTGTAGTTGCCATCGAAGTTGTTATTGACCAGCATGTAGATCAAGTTCTCCAACCAGTAAAAATAAATTTTGGTTCACGTGATGGCGTGGGGTCTTCTCCTTACACATAAGCTTCTTTTTTTAAGGTGCGCACGTGTTGGTCAGGGAAGGGCGGTCGTATTTAAGGAATATACAAAATAACTTTAAGATTGGGAGGGGGAAGATGTGTTTTTGTTCGTGATTTGTTCTTCCGTGTTTTAGTTAAGGTACAAAGCAGTAGAGCTATTTTTTTTTTATGTCAATGCAGGCAAAAGTACACAAGTACATAAATACAGATATTAATATAAACTACCTTATAAACAGCCAAAATAACCATATACGCACTGTTTACTTTGTATATCAAATATTATAGGTCTATATAATTTAAGGAAGTATAAAATACTTCGCTACAATATACAAATTAATTAAAATCAACACAAATTATAACAATTTATGACGTAATCCTCCTTAGAATGCTTCAGAAAGGTATAAAAAAATAATCCATTGTCAAGCAGGGCGATCAGAACGATTATTTTGTTTCATTGAAAGAAAAGGCTTTTACTAAGTACTATTGATAGAGTCCCGAGTATTTCGCGAATTCCATTTTGTGGCAAGGTAGACTGCAATCACTTGTTGTATTCTCCGGCTACTGTGATTGGACATCAGTTGTTTATAAACGCCCCGTTTAACTGTGAGCCAGTAATAAGCAGGAAGCAGTTGTTTCAGTGAGCGTTGAACAGTGCTGTACGAAGGTCTCACTTGATCGCAGCAACCAAAAAGCAAACGATACAGTCTAGAGTTTATAGAAGACTGTCAAACCTAGCCTGCTTCCCACGAGAATCCGCGAAATACTCGGAGCTCTAACTATTGATTGTACACAAGAACTTATTATATATTTTATATACATTTACCTAGGTATCATATTAACACCACTAACGAAGTACTCCAATCAGTCAACTTTGACGTGGGCGTTTGAGCTACCCGTTTAGCTGACCGACGCGGAGGGGAAGCCCCATTTGACGTCTCGTGCGAGAGAACGAGTCTCCGGGGAGCGCCGCCTACAACGTGGCCACCCAAGCTGACGGGAAAATAGGCAAACTATTAGCGAGCTAGGTCGGAGGCGCGAGCGAAGCGACTGGGCGGAACCCGGTCTGGGAGAAATGCCAGTCCCGGGCGAGGGATGCTCGAGTTCGCTCGAGTGGCGGCGACCAGTGGAGCGTGCTGATGTCTGAACCGCGCGGCGTGCCCGCCCTGCCTCGGGACCATCCACCTGGCGCTGTGGGGCCCATTGCTTCGCCCTGCTGGACAGAAGCACTCCTTCGATGTGGCGGCTCGTGTATGAATAAGCGTGGAATGGCTTCGCATAGACTATTCGCGGTTCATTCGCAAGTTTCGAATTAAACCTTTGAAAAATTACCCCATGAATGACGTGTCTGGTTGTTTCCTAAATATGCCGTGCATCCATGGCCACCAGTTTTTCGCGAAAAATTTACGTGGAGGCACACTTGCGACCTTCCTTTGACTATCGGCCGTTTGTCTTCGTGCGAAGAGGATTTGTTACATGAGTGAGCCAATCAGAATTAAGTTTCTCTGATACTGATCGTCCGTGATTCGCGGGCAGACAGATAAGGCGCGTAATAATTCAAATGATCTACTAACGAAAATGGTTCTGAACTGAAGTGTCTTGGAACAAAGAACAAAACTTGCCGTGAAATTTTTTCGCGAAAAACAGGTGACCCTATATGTATCACAGGCGTTTTATATTTGTGTTATTATAAAAGTAACTTAGCTTTGTCTAAATTGAAATTAAATGTATATTTAATCCATTAATGATAATATTTCACTTATGATTAATGTTAATAAATACAGCGTGAAAGTAGGTAAGTTGGTAATTCCTAGTAAGAAATTGTTCTTATTGAAAATATTATTTTACTGAGTGCACACGAATAATAAGCGTTACTCCTCTGCTGTAATTTTCTAGACTCGGTTAACGTTTGTTTACAAGAAGCGGAGGAATATTCTGGAAGTAGAACTTTAGCAGGGCTTCAGTACAGTGTGAAAAAACCGTGAATCGACTATACCAGGTAAATGAAAAGCATGCAACAATTCGGTAAATGATTTGGCCGAAATATTTAAAACTATTCAGTTGCTCGAGAATGCATCTTGGCGTTACAATTTTGATTTTCATTCATTATATTTATCAGAATAACATCACTTTTATTATCGAAGCAGAAATATTTTTTTTGGTATTGATATATCCTCTTCGCCCTGTGTCCTCTGTGTCGTTATTACTTAGAAATATAAATAAAAAAGTCCTTCTTACTTGTGCAAGTGTGTATATTCGAAAATTTTATGCCAAGAACTCTGAATTGTTTTAGGCCTAAACCGTTTGTTAATTCAAGTGAATTTGTTCATGAAATTTCTCGTGTCACAAAATTTTCTTTATACCAGTAATATCTGAAAAAAAAATTTTTAACATAATATATTATTACGTACTCGGCGTGTTCGCAAATTTCTGCTTAAACTCACACTGTGTACCTGTTTGTAGTTTAAAAATTCTTTATTAGTTCATGTCTTAATTTAATAGTGATTATTATTTAGGACATCGTTTAATTTCTAGCGCTTGTGATTTACGAAAGTAAACTTGAAAACCGTAATTCCAAACACTCAAAAAGAAAATTCACAAGTACTTGAAAATTAAATTACTGCAAGCTGAATAAGATTTTCATGCGGCAGAAGATAACTTAGGCTCCATAATCGGATAGACGATTCGGATTTAGATTATATACGTTTAGATATTTGTGTAGGTATACACTTTTAGCCCCCACGTTTGTCTAGCCTCGTTCCCGAATGACAAATAACCACACTTGGTTTTGTTTCACCATACGCGCCACTGGGGTTGCTATGCGGGAGAGTTGAGAGTCGTGTTTGAGCACGTCGGGTAGAGAGAGATAGAAAGAAAGAGCGACGACTTATGAAAGTTACTTGCCTGGTGGCACGATGGCGGCCACGAGCGTACGGAGGATATCATAAAATAAAGCGAAATGGTGCAGTCAGTTACAAACTGGACTCGCATTCTCCAGGATCTAGGTTCAATGTCTTGCATTGCCGTCATGATTTCGATTTTCTATGGTTTTCCGAACCCACAAGATTCGAATGCTGGGACGGTTCATTACTACGTGCCATAGCTGATTCTTTTCACTTTACTGTTTTTCATAGCAACTTGTCTCGTCTCTAATGACTCTGAAATTTATGATACGATTTTAGACACCCGCCTACCTGGCGCTTGGAATGTGTTACAGCTTGTATGAAACACGGGGTTCTTGGCGAACCTTTTTAAAGTGTTCCCAATATGTTTACCTTGCATACGACAGGCATGGGTGAAATTGTACTTTTAAGATATTACTTGAGAAAAGTATATTATTTCTGAACTCATCAGGCCTCGTTAAAGCTGTTTTTTTTCTTCAGACTGATGTATTGTAAGACTCAGTGCACGGAAACTACAATTGAAGCGTGTATTGAACTTTGCTACAGATGTTTCATCGGTCAAACCTGTTTTCGGACATGTTAAAGTGATCTGGGGTGGGGAAATAAAACTATTTGTTGCGTAATACATTTTTATTAAGCACAAGAAGAGACTTTCATTCTACTCAGTTTTATGTACAGATTTGCTTTGCAGGGAATGACTGCCCACAATGGATCTGGTATTCTGGAGGTTTGCTTCTTCAGGCATCCTCACAACAGTACAGTGACTAGTGTTAATTACCTTAGTCAAATAGATTCAAGATACATTATATGTTGGAAGACGTTTGCTATTAATGAGCTTGTTGCTACTTCCAATTCTGTTATTTCTATTACCCCGTCTCCAGTATTGTATTCTTGTCGTAACACCATGAGAACACTGTATACGTCATAGTAAGCAGTGGTGGCTCAGTCGATGCGCACATCAGTGCAGTTCTCGTCACTCGCGCGCTTCCGGACCTCAAGCGCGTAAATTGGTCCGGAAATACGCCATTCAAGTGCGCCGTCTGGGTGTGAGTATTTTTGCGTGCCCGAAGCCCAGAAGAGCCGCAGTTCTCAGGGTGACGTGGGCACGCGTGTCGAATTTCTGGTCGCATTTACGCGCGAGGCACTGGACCCACGTGCAGTCTTTTACCCCCGTCGACTGTGGTCACTCATCCACTTCGTGGTGTGATGATAAAGACAGCGGTGTTCTGTATGTCGATATGTTATGTTATATAGCCTACGAAGGACGTTTTCGCACCTAAACATTTCTGTGAAACACTCGTATTAGCCCTTTTCCACTGTTATAAAATTCGCATTAGAGGCGGAAATGGAAAATAGGAAACTACTATTCGGACGCTGAAAGTTTGTGAAANCACGAGGAGCCACGGTGGTGTAGTGGTCAGGGTACTCCCCCCCCACCTAGGTGAACCGGGTTCGATTCCCGGTGGGGCCTTTACTGGATTTTTGCATGTGGGGATCGTGACGGTCGATGCCGCTGGTTGGCGGGATTCCTCGGCCCACTCCCTTTCCCCCTCGCTCTTGCGTTCCGTCCCTGCTCTATAGGTCGCTTCGTCCTCATCGGCTATCGAGACCTCATTGTTAAAAGCCGTCCAAATCTCTCCACTCCACTTTTCTACGATCACGCTTACAACTATTGTTATGTGTTGCATGACGCACTACTCATTAAAAAATACGTAAATTTTATTAAACTTCGAGAATTAAATTTACTCTAAATATATTTACAGTACTAACGATTTTAAAAAAAACATATAAAAATTAAACTTTATAACGAGTTTAAAATGAGCGCTATAAACATATTTCGTGATTAGACAATCGACTGTATACCAATAGTTCAAAAGTTTGAGATTTAAAGATAGCGTTATTATGCAACGTGTTGTTACTTTTTTTTTTTACTTACAAGTCAGAAAATTTTGTTTAGCTGGCTTTTTTTCTTTAACCGCCACTGCATATTTAACACGTAAGAAAAGGAATTGTGGAATGAAAGCCAATGTGATTACATATTTACATGTTTATATTTGAAACTTGAGTGTGTTCGACTTTTTACTTGACGGTACGACTATTAGCCATTGGATGACACGACTTCTCGACGGTTGTCAGCTGGCAAACCTGTGTTCTGCGCACTGAGAGAGAGAGATTTTGTTTCAGATGGGTACCAAACAAATTCATTTGTCGAGTATTTGTTTACACTGGAAAATATTTCCTTCACTCAACTAATCTGCTCTAGTTCCAAACATTTCCATTCGTTCCCTTGAACCAAATTACTATGTAAAAATAATTCATTGCACTGATCATTTATTTGGTTCTTCCGACAAGATTTACATATATTTAGTACACGCAACTATTTTACGAGTAAGTTCAAATTATCGGTTTGGTTACAATAAACATTACAAATATCATGATAGAGTGAAATATTTCGTTTAAAGTGAACAAGAATTTGGTTAGGTGGAACTATCTGAGATGTTTAGAATTACAGAATTTGTTGCGGCGACAAAACCAGCTGTTTCCATTACCTGGATTTATTTGGTTAGCTGTAGCGTAATAGAATTATTTGATTTCCTTAGTTAGAATTTACAGCTCGAGAGTTTGTTTAAATTTTCTTTCTCAATTTGGCTGATAATGTTGGTTAGTGCATTTTTTTATATTTAATAACGGTACAAACAATTCCAACGGAGCAATTTCAACATAAAGAAGAAAAATTTAATTTTTAAAACTTAAAGATATTTGACGTAAATGTCATCCATTAAATACTATATGAACACAAAAATATATCTGCTGTGGGAACTGTCCCCATGCTCGAGGTAAGGCCCAGCGTTCGGGCGCCTGTGCTTCCCGTTCGAAACTAAGTCCTTTCTTTAATTGTTTTACAAAAACAGAAAGTTTACAATTTGTGCAGCCATACAAGTCTTTGTTTGCTCTAACTAAATACCATATATGTTTAGTTTGGAAAATAAATATTTAATTGCCCCTATACAAGAAATAAATTATAACCTTTCTACGGTTATCTTAGCACTTTTGAAAGCCCTATCTAGGACCTTATTCTTTGCCCATTTTGTATCCTTGTATCACATNCTACGGTTATCTTAGCACTTTTGAAAGCCCTATCTAGGACCTTATTCTTTGCCCATTTTGTATCCTTGTATCACATGTAAACTTAGCTTTGCAACTGACCCTCTCACTTTATTCGTGTGCGAATAAAGTGTAACGGTGAAATCTGTGAAAATTTATGGAAGTAAATATGTCGACAACGTGCCAATTCTTACTCTGATATGTGCAAAACCGACAGAACGTATTTTAAATAAATTCAGTGGCCGTAAATGTAAATGTTACACTTTTGAATATGACGTCATGACATGGGACTACTTTTCACATTTCGCTGCCAACTTAACTGGGAGCATGGCAGTCCGTGTCTGGTTATGAAATTACTTATTATTCTCTAATACTTTAAAGGGGCTATAGGGGTGTAAAATCTAACTCGGATTTAGGTAGAGCATAACAGTAAATGATGGGCCTTTGTTGAACAATAAATATTATAAACATTACTTGGTGCAACTTTAAAAGGGCGAACAGAATTTTACGTAATTAATAATAATGTAAAATATCACGCCACTTTCAGATTGTGATCAAACTGGAGAGTCCCCGCCTTATTCATGTTGCCGTATGTTGATTCAGACGGTGATTAGCAACGGTCAGACACATATCTCCAGACATCGTCTTGGTCCGATGCCCCGATGATAAAATACGCCGTTCTTAGTGTTACACTACTCTGTGCGATGCTTTAGATAGGTGAAGTGTTATCCACGTCCACCCACCGCGNTACGCCGTTCTTAGTGTTACACTACTCTGTGCGATGCTTTAGATAGGTGAAGTGTTATCCACGTCCACCCACCGCGATTGGAAGGAGCGTAATCTCCTTATGTTGGATTACATTCGACTGCAGTCAATTAAAACACGGTAGTGCCTAATTATNATTGGAAGGAGCGTAATCTCCTTATGTTGGATTACATTCGACTGCAGTCAATTAAAACACGGTAGTGCCTAATTATAGTCTGACACCAGACTTTGATAGGATCTGGCTGATGTGCACAGCATGGATTACTCTAACGACTGAAGTGGCTAAGATGCCTGGTGTGGCTTTGTGGCTGAATAAAACTAGTGCTGGGCGCTGTGCACACCGTATGTTGCTCTGGAATTTACTCCTGTTTAACCTTTAAGGTCACAGGCACAGGAAACCCGATTGCCGACTTGCTGTACAAATCAGTACAGAGAATAATGTCCTGTATCGAGCGTGCTGTGTATGTTTGCGGCCCCTTTTATTGGCCGGCGTAGAGGGTTTCTGCTTTGCCTTTCGCAAGGTATTTCGGCAATAACGGCTCGTGTCCTGGATTAAAGTTAGAAGGTCTGATCACAGTTCACAACAGTCCGTTTAATATGGATTCTGTTAGGGGCAGTAATTTTCTTCATAGGTTGATTTCAAAAGTGATGGTAATCGTCTATAATGTGGTTGCACCAAACAAATGTTGCTTTATTCAAAAAATTGTTGTTCTCACTGCAGTGATATTTACATCGGGTGGTCGGCAGTCGGATACAAATTGCGGGACTAGCCTGCTATGTGCAGCGGAGGGTAGTTACTGCCGTCGGCGTTTTGCGAGTGGACGGACTCTCGCCGACCCAGCATCGCCGGCGGCGACCGGAGGTCCACCCTCTCTCCGCCGGCTGAATATGTATGAAGGGATGATGAGAGGGCGGCAGTCGGTCGCACCCCCTCCGAGTCACGTGCTAATCGAATTGCGAGCTCCTGCAGCGGCGCCAGTCGTCCCTGCGTCCTGCAAGGGCTCGGCGAAGACGAAGGGCGGGAAGGGAGGTAGGGCAGTCNAGGGCTCGGCGAAGACGAAGGGCGGGAAGGGAGGTAGGGCAGTCTCCAGCAGGACCCCCGACTCCCGAGGGACAGAAACTCGCTTTTAACTTAATCGTTAATCGCACCACTGTACCGATTCTCTCATTCGTGCACTTCTCATTTATCGGGGCATTCTGGGGCCGCGGTGGTGTAGTGGTTAGACTATTCGCCTCCCACCTAGACGAACTGGGTTCGATTCCCGGTGGGGTTGCATGTGCCGGACGATGCCACTGGTCGGCGAATTTTCTCTGAGATCTCCCGTTTCCCCCCGCCCTTTCAACCCGGCGCTGCTCAGCACTCACCTCGCTTCACCCTCATCGGCGTTCAAGACCTCGATTTTAAGAGCCGCCCAAATCTCGTCACTCACTCACTCGCTCGAAAAATTCGTCTTGCGTAAATACGAGGAACATAACGCCAAATACTCTAACGCAGCTGCCGAGTACAAGACCGGTCGAGCGAAAGTGTATGATTTTTACGTGTTAAATTATATTAGGCGTGCCCCGGTCACCTTTAGCAATATATGCCTATCCTTCAAACAAAAAACTCTTTGCCTGGGCCACATTTAAAAAAAAAGTTTTTTATTTAATTTTAATGCTTTGAAAATTTCTGATAAATTAAGTTTGCTGACTAAACAAAAAAAAACTTTTTAATTAATTCCTACATGCTCTCCTTAAGCATGGTTCTCCTCTTCAAATGGCGCAAAGTGTTTTTGTTTGAAAGCTATATCGTGAAAGGTGGCAGACACGCCTAAAATAATTTAACACGTTAAACCTATTCTTTCGTTAAGCCGGTTTCACACTAGGCAGAACCCTCAAGGTTCTGCTTCACCCATTTTGCAGAAATTATTCGTTTTCGCGTTATAATTTCGCATTGATAGTAATCATTGACAATGTACGATTATAGAAAATTTACATTTTACGAGTTTTTTAGTATTTTTGTTCGTAATTTTAATTACGTGTTATCTGCTTGTTGTAAAAAGTAGAGAAATTATTAGTAAAATATAAATATTCTCTGGGCATTTTACAACACGCAAATAACACACAATTAAAATTACGCACAAAATATTAAACAACTCGTTAAATGTAAACTTTCTATAATAGTGCATTGTCAGTAATTACTATGAACACGAAACGATAATGCGGAAACGAAGAATTTATGCAAGGGGCGAAGGCGAGACTTAACACATGTCTACAGATTTTTGAATGTCAGCAAAATATTGCTTTTAAATATCAAGGAAAATTAATAGCAGATAACGATTTTTGCCATATTTGAGAACAAGTATTTTACCCAAGTTATGTATTCCTTTCGAACTATTTTTTTCCCTTGTAATTAATGCTACATCATTAAGACGCAAGGTGATATAGCAAACACTTGTGTATGCACGAGTAGGTGTTTATTCCTGCTTCAGTGACCTTAGCTGGTAACAGCTGCCAAGATAATGCTGTAATAAAACTTTTCCAATTATATTTTATGTAAGTAATACAGCTACCCTTATAATGAAAAATATTTCAGCTACCTGTTTAGTAACATAAGTAAGTGAGCATGAAAAGTCTCAGCACGCGAACACAGTGACGGACAAACATTTATAATTCTCAAGAGGTGGACTGTCTTTTTGAAAAATTCGCCACTGTGGTGCCGCAGATAAACGGCGCGCCAGGAAGGAATTTTAAGAATGTTTCGTGTCGTGTTAGCCGGTAGTTACAGCCAACTCGAAATAAATAATCTNGTGTCTTGACGCACACGCAGCCGTTCTGTATGCCGCGTGGCGTTAAAAAGACTGCGGCGTTTCTTCCCTGGGGCCTCTCAGGAGTGCTGGAAGGTCGTGCGCAGGTCCTCATAACCAGGGGCGAAGAGACTGTACGGGCAGACGTGAGCCCCGTACCAAGAGGACAGTTCATCTTCCGCCCCACCACCACCACCACCAACCTTCTAAAACTGTATCCTCGTGTCTGGAGAGCCCTCATACCCCGCCCCTCTCCAGAGACCAGGCATTACATTTTTAACGGCAAGGTTTTTACAAGTTTTTACACCCGCCAAGCCAGGTCCACGGCCTTCGTAACTCGAATAGGGAAAACGAAATCTTACCGAAGGTACACGAAGTCTGCCCCAAGTCGAGGTTCTCCGTTCTTACAACTTCGACATTTTAAAAAAATATACGTTTTTAAACAAAGTTTATATATATTCACATAGAGCCTAAACTAAACAATCAGGTAAATTCCCTCTGTAGATATTGTATAAAAACCATGATTGATTTGCATATTTTAATTTCGATGGTGGTAGCACAGATTGTTTGTGTAAGCGTCATTTAGTCTGTTTGCTTGTGTCTAGTGTATTTTCATGAATATACGCATACAACATGTTGTAATGCAGTGTTTCACTTTCGCGTTTACAGTTTATATTCGCTCAAACGCATTTGCAATATGAAATAAGTGTGACATAACAAAGTGAGAATGTGCATTTTTACTCTGTGTTCTAACGTTGGCGGTACTGTAGAACCTACTTCCACTTGCTTCGGCAAACAAATGAATCGGATAAGGATCTCTCGTTATATCCTTGAGTTACAACTCTCTACTTGTATGCGTCCTGCCCAGGAGCCCTATTCCCTAACTCGAGCTTTCTTAAAGACAGTCAACGCCATTGTCTTTATGATAAAGAGGACCATAATGTAGGCTACTTGTAGGCGTCTTTATGTGGTTTTCTGTAAGCCATGTCTTTACTGATATATTTCAGCAAAGATGTACGTTTGGCAACGCACCAGGCTGTGTTCTGAAATCAACGATCTGCTTGTTTAGTTATATTTTTTTATATTATTACAAAGTGGCTTGTTTCGCTAATTTTGTAATTATAGTGAATTTTAAACTACAAATTAAATTTATTTCTTAATACATTTTCGAATAACTATTATAAAATAAATTTACCACTTTCTATGGATAGAATATTTCAGATGGTACTTGTTCATTTTGAGCATCACGGTATAGCAGCACTTACCCGTGGCCGAGTCCGTCACTTCGTAGTTACGTTAAGGCGAGAGTAACTTATCACTAGCGAATTATAAAATATACTCCTTTGATGCATTCCAGACACCGTTTGCAAATGGAGACAACAGGCGATGAGGCGCAGCAGACAGTCGGAATGCATCCCCTAGCTCGGCACGGGCCTGAAATTCATATCAATATGTTCATGCGACGTGTAATAATCTCGTGTGCAAGAGTCTGTGGGGGAACAATATTATGACAATGTACTTGTAAGACATCTGGAACGGACAATCCACCTGCATCGTGCTTATGAAGTATTATAGCCGTAAAGAGAACTACAAGTTGCAGTTTCACACTAATACGACTTCTTTATCCCACTGGGTGCTACTTAAATTAATATATAGGATTATTGCGTGACAGGTTCAGCTTTACGAAGCTATGAGTTTTGGCAACCAAGCATTAAGCAGAGGCGTTAAAAGATTTGGAGAGTATTAGAAGGCCTTCTGCTGCCTTATTAACGAGAGATACTCCACAAATAATAATTATTATTGAAAATAAATAACAATTTTGTTGAAACGGTCATTACCCTTGACAGAATTATTAAATTATTACATGAATATGTCGCAGAATCTTTCAAAAAATATATTTCAAATTTTTTTTCAAATACATATATTCTATTTCGTTATGTAAAATTTGGCACTTACTGTCGTACTTAAAATATAACTTATTGCAACTATAGGATGTTATTCTGCTTCTTCTAGGAAACGAGAATTCAAATTATGTTGCACAATGATTCATGGGTAGAGACTACGTTTCAGAAGAGTTATCGAATGACTTAAATATTTCCTTTGCTGCATATCTCATTATAGGTGTATATTTTATACTTGTGCGCTCATTGCTCAGAATGCGCTCATTGCTCAGAAGGCTAGACCAGCGAGTTTATTTTATTTATTAGTTTAATTTTACTTCTTGTGCAGTTTTTGTTTTTTACTTCTTTCTCACCGTAAGCTTTGATACACGTTCGAAAAAAATTTACCGTAACATTACGTCGCCTCCATGGACAAGAGGAATTTGTTTCACTCCGTGTCCGCGGAGAGTGCGTTCGTTCACCTATTTGAGGCACAGATTTTCAACTCCTGTTTCAGAACTGCTAGACCAACCATAGATATTTCTGACTGTTGTGAATAAGGTCACCCATAATATCGTTTTCCAAAACATTTAGCAACGCGTCTGTTTGTAAATCTTGGTTTACTGCACAGCCAACATAGGGAGATAGGACGAGATTTGTGTGTAGCCTACTCAGCAGTCCAGTGGTACATTTTATTTAGGAGAGAATATAGTTAGTGTTTCATTAATTTCCTGAAAACTTTTCTCAGCTTATTAACGTATCCCGGTGTTATTATGCCTGAAGGCTTATCAGGGGACAGCTTATTTACTTATTATCTAACTTAAACTAACATCCACGCCTCGCCTAGGATTCGAACCCGGAACCTCTCGCTCCGCAGACCGGCGGTGCACCAACCGACTGCACCACATGAGGTTGGCAAAATACATTCGAGGAGGATACTAGGGTATCGATATCAAAATTTACGTATTTATTGTTTTTTTATATATATCGTAATATAGGTAGCTGTCATAAATATTTAATTTATTTGAGTGATTGTTGTGTTTATAATGGCATTGACTGTTTTGCAAAATGACCATTACAGAGGCCTTACGTGGCTTACGTGAAAAAAAATTTATTAATTTTTCCAAGGGGTTGTAGGGGAAAAAGATGAAGAAGCGAGCCTTCTAAATATCCACCGGGAAGTGTTGTCTTATTGAACGCAGGGCGAGAACGTCAACAAACAATATTGTTGAAAGCAATCCGAGCCTCGTGGGTACCAGCACTTGAGCAGCTTTAAAAGGGCGGCTCTCATCGACCCTCGGAGTGCAGACAGCAGTACCCGCGAGCGTCTGGGGGTTGTGCTAACGAGAAACGTGACCGAGCCGGGTTCAGCCATCTTGCACAGGTGAATAGCCCCCCGTAAACCGCAGCCTTTTTTTTTTCTATCCCTCCCTTTTCTTAAAAACGCGTTTTCTGCGTGAAGCTGGCTGCGTCGGAGAAGGAAAGTCGTATACGCCCCAGAGCTTCATTTCTGTTAGGCCCATCCTACGTCGCATGGGCGAGTACGAAAAAGGACATGGAACATGTAAACTAAAAACTGTAATAAGTTTCTGTAATTTTTACTGAGTAATTGTTTGTAATTTTACAAATATTTCTAACAGTACAAAAATTTTTATTGTAAATTTACTTGGTTGTAAAACTATAAGAGCCGTGTTTGTAATAGAACTCAACAAATGTTCAAGAAAAATGGTGGACACTCAACAACGTAAAACCGTCTATAGCTTTATTTTTGCAAAAAAAACTAGGGGTGTGGTAAGGAATAGTTGCGTGCAAAAAGAAATGTTATTTCAAGTTTGAATAACGTAAAACACTCAAAGCAACTCGAATAATAACAATAAAACTATCACGTTTTCCAAAACACGTAAAGTTATTACTCATTATCTATTAATATTTTAATGTTTCATATATGTACAAAACTCTCGAAATGAAATTAATGCGTTCTTCTAAACCCAATAACTACACTAATATTTTGTAGGTATTTACAGCTACATTCAGTACAAAAATGCATTCAAAGTTCGTAAGTCAAGTTGATCTTAATGCTGAGAAATAATAACGCAAGGTACGCGGGTTCTCGTCACCATATTGGCAAGGTATCATTTTTTTTATTAAATATATTTTTTAATTTTTTTCCCCCTTTTCTCTGTTATTAATTAACTACAATTGTTTTTTTATACCAAAAAAAACATTATTTTATGTCCACTTTTGAATAATACAATTTCTAATACAAGTCTGTAATTTGCAACAGCACACATATATGTTTTGCAGATTGGAAAAGAAAACTGTGTGTGGTTCTAGAAATAAATTTCTTGGCAACTGGGTTTCAAAAGATCTTACTTGTAAAAGTACAAAAGTATTTTTACAGTGAAAGAGCGGACAAATCAGGATGGATTTAAGATATTTCACAGTACTTAGAAACTTAGCAACAATCTGTAATATGTAAAATTAATAAAAAAAACAATACGTATTCTATTGCCATTTACCGACATAAGATTTATAACGTACACTCGAAAATCAAAACCTTTAAAACTGCTCCAAATAAACGAAATCTACTACATATCTGTTGAAACTGCTGTACTGAGCATTTAAGTTGCTGGTATTCGCCGATTAAACTTTGATTTCCACTGATTCATAGTGAACTGTATTGGCCTGGTAGTAAAACCTCACAGCATTCCATTGAATCGCTAGTAGATAACAAACAGCTCATTAAATAAAGACTCAGAAACATAATTCCACTAATTGAAACCACAGATTCTGATTTAGAAGGTATAAGCTTAATTTTTAGTATTCATACATTATTTAATAACCCATAGATAGTACCGCCAGGTCACGCACCTGTGTTTATTGAAACAAAAACGTTTACAGTCACATTAGCTCAAAACCCATGCCCTTGTTTTCTTGTGAGCCTCGACAGTCGTTAAAACGAATATGGTCGAACCAAATGCTCGATCCCTATTGGGTAAGCGGATTCGCAGCCAGGGAGGAGTTGGGAGTTGACAAGCTTTCTTTCTTTCTTCCGTGCGTGTAACAATGTACGCATACGTTTAGAGAATGGACGCGGACTGCGTTACGTTATCCGCTTCCGTGAAACTTATCCGCATCCGTATCATTGTAGAACGGGCCCAAACCATTTCGTTCCTTGCAAAAACTTCAAATCCATCACACAAGAGGTTACATTCGAAATCTAATAAGCCAGCTATTTAATTAATTTAAAAAAATCATTGTTAGGTGTTAGAAGTAGTTACAAACCACACATTTACATTTCTTTAAATTCTATTTCAATTAAAAATATTTTGCTGTGCATGCTATGGAAACGTTACGTACGCGTGATATTTCTTAACAAGCCGGTGCGAAACAAAAAAAGTCAAGGAGTTTAACTGACGTCGAAAGAAAATTAGAAAGCAACTATAGTGAATCATGCTCATTTTATGGTGCAAATTAAAACAACTGACAACCTTCAGTTTGACGTTGCTCTAATTATTCTAGCTCTCGGCTGCATAGTTTATTTTTTTACGAGTAGGAAGTTATTTATAATCGCGCACGACGTTCTCACTTTTGCATTTCAGCTAGCTCTTTCACGTTTTTGGCACGTAATTGTGAAGAGCTGAAATTGAAATCCAATTTTCAAACTGCTGCGTATTTTAGCGTGTTGCAACGAAGGGAAGGGAAATTTTTTATTCCTCGTGGAATATTTGTTGCTGAAATGTACGCTTTCCAGTGTACTGATTTATTGTCCGCAGTATCATCAGCTTAGCTCTAAATCTGTTTCTATCGCCTCTTGTCGGTTATTTGTTTAAGCGATTTCGAGTGGCCGTATTTCACGTCGATACCTAGAACGGGCCAACCCCTGTCAGTAATTCCTACGGCAAATATTACACTTGAATATATATCGATTTAAATCAGCTTTGCGTCCAGCTTTACCATAAATCCAACAAAATATTTCGTAAGGTAAAAAATAGATAGTATCGAAACATGAAATACGTGTGGCGGCTATAAAAAATACAGATGTGCTATGTTTACTTTAAAAAAAAAACTTTGTCTTAAACATGCTATTTTTTTTACACAAAAGTAAATTAGTGCAAGAAAAATGTTTTCACCATGATTATGTATTACCCACATAGCGACTCAGAGTTTTCTTTTGCGCTGTAAATAATATCTTCCCCTAATACCAAATTTTGTTACGAATACTATTATTTTAGGAAAGAACTTAATTTTTATCTTTCAACCGAAACCACAGATTTTATGACCTAGTTTCTGAAAGTAATATTGTAAGGACACTTACTTTATTGTAAGATTAATTCAGGTTTCTTGTGAACCAAATCACACCGCGTGTTTAAACATGTAATTATACTTGGCTCGTGAAAGTATATCTAGTATTCCATTATGAAAGCTATCGATATTGTCGTAATAAAATGACATGCATCTACATTTAGTTGTCACACATTTCACACCTTAAATATTCCAGCTACGTATTTTTTTTTTAACTCATTACATGACTTATGTATTTTGTATTCAGTACGAATTTTAAAGTGAATAATTGATTGGCGTAATTGCATTCACAGCAGACTGTGTGCCTAAGATGTGTGAGAGGTGTATGAGTAGGCTAATGAGTAAGTCGAAATTAAAATATTGCACCTTTAAGAATTTTTCACATTATTATAAGGACGTCTAGTAATATTAAAGCTGCATTAAAAAGTCTATATAATATACTAAACTGACACTTTTAGACTTTGTATATTCTTATTCGTAATAATTGGGAACTATGTTTAATTCTTTTGACAACGCACTGCTTGGTTTTGAAACTTTCATAGTCGTAGTAAATATATAACACTTATAATCTTACCAGGGCCGGAAGGTGAACCAAAAAAAAAAAGGAAGAAACCGGTTTAACGGTGGTGAAGTTGCCTACTGTGGACACGGGAAAAAAAAAATTATATCTTGCTGGAAAAGTTGGGTAACTGTTCTGTTAAAAGTATTACCTAGACCCATCAGAGGTAATAAAAATTGCCTTGTTACATCAAACGGTTAAGTACTTTCACAGCTAAATCATAAAATTGAAAACTGCAATCCTTTCTGAACGGTTCCCTGTATTCACGCTGGGAAAGCAAAAGTATTTATAAAAGTTGCTGAAAACTCGGAACTTTGTGCATGATTTTCCTGTTTGCTGTCAATCAAGGACAGGCATTTTCTTTTCAGCACTTGATTATTAACAGACACATTATTAACAACAGGCTAACTTGGGGAGTGGGATGATTAGCATGCTAATTAACCTAAATATTTCTATAAAAAGTCACAAAAACACATGCCTCGTGATTTAAAGGTCAAACATCAGCGATATCTTCCATTGAATCCTCCAAGTGAGTGGAAATTAACCCATAGTAGCGTAGGCATTAGTTTAATTAAAGAAACTTGAAAATTAGGTCAAGATTGGGCATGTTCGAGGTATTGAATCTTAGTCTATGTGCATAAAAATAATGGTAGGACTATAGACATATCGAGTTTTCAAGACTGTTTTATTGCGGTCTATTTCTGTTGAAGTTGACTTCGTGTTCCTTATTTCTTGAACCTTTCTTATCTCAGTCTTATAACAGTCAACACACGGAGCATCAAGGACCTTAATTGATCAATAAGTAGTTTCTCTGAATATGGTGTTAGCTGCCACGTTNCAGAGGATACACACATCACGCCGGTACCTTTTGTAGATAGAAGCTAGTGAATTTCCCTCAGTCTTAATTTCTGATTTTCTGATACACAGCTTTAACACGTTAAAATTAACAGCACTTTGACACTTTGTATAATATGCTCGAGTGTATCTCGAGCAAAGCTAAGTAGAAAATTTCTTTATTGTTCAGAATAAAACTCGCATGGATTTGTTCAGCTAGTGTTTAACACGACCTCGCAAGAACACGACAGCTCAGAAGCAATGATATTGCTAACGATAGTGTTTCTTTTTTATATAGCCACTCAAAGGGACATGATTGATTCTAAATCCTTTTATACGATAAGATATATTTTATTGGTTAATATCAGCCCATCTCTCCATTGGTTGATGACCGGCCAATAATGAACGCTTGTAAAGTACAGGCTAGAGCCCGGTGCAGTATGGACCAATAGGACGATGGTGAGATCTAACAGAGATACAAACAGATCCGGCGTTCTTGCAGTAGTGGATATAGGTCACTCACTTCTAGTTTGTCGTACGTGTCAGTAAATGTGTGCACACCTCGATGTGTTAATGGTTTCAAAACTTTGAGCTATTAAGCTGCATACAAAACTGAACAAAACGAACGTTAAATAGGGATTTCGAATAATCACCTAATTTGAAAATAAAAAAATTGTGTTTGGCCCTGATTTTGTAACTGCGCTGTTGCTCTCATATTTTCATCAGTAAAATATTTTGCTTGTTGCTAAAACGTTTTCAAAAGAGTATTATCACATTTATATTGTTGAAACTACCTCATGTGTGCGTCTGACCACGACTGTGTCCAGCCAGACTTACGACAAGAATAAAAATTAATACAAATTTTTTTCCAATGAATAACTTTTTTTTTTTTTTTTTTTTTTTTCCCTGTTTTAAACATTTAAGTATTCGCAAATGAGTTTGCAAACCAAGCTAATCGCACCCACGGCTATCCCGATATTCCATACAGCATTCTTGTTGCCCGGAATGCAACTCCTTAGCGACGTTGTTACTGAAGCATCCCGACGCAGAATTTAACGATATCGTAAGGCGGTAGTTACGAGTTGAATCAGTTGTTTTTTATCTCATGAGTGGGTTTTTTTTTTCTTAAAATTGTTCCTTGCCAAATCAAATTCCTCTCACATATGGGCAGATTTCACGTAATAATGCCGCGACTCAGGATTTTCTAACATATTATGCTTCGACAGAAACTCTACGTTTTCATATGAAAATTTCACTTTCAGAGAAAATATAAAAACATTTTTCCAGTATAAAGTTTAACATTAACGCGTTGGTTAACATTTTGTATAGTGGAAAATATTACGTGTTGTTTGGCAGTTGTAAAAATATATTGACATTTTAACGTGCATATTATGACACATGTGACAAATTTTTCGTTGATTGTTTGGATTTAGTGTATGTCGTGTAGAGTGAAGCAAATAGCTTAATTTCGGCAGTAGCATTTTTTTTTTAATTTTACTTGAAAATATTTAATTAGCAAGGAATTAAAGAACTCATTTTATCGGCTGGGGCAGAGTCTTAATATATATTTTTGATATCGGTTATTTTTCGAAACCCTACGTGTCATCGACTTTTGGTATTTCTGAAATAAAATATGTTTGACTACGCGCATAATAGCCTTAAATGAATGATCTGGTGATATGATTATGTAATAAGTGATTTTCTGTGAGTTTTCAGAGTTTTTCATATTCACGTGAGTTGGGAAAACTGGCAGTGCTATATAACATTTTAAAATGGCTTCAGTTAGTGGCGGCGATAGTCTTGAAACTGAGTGCATTTATTGAAGTGTTTGGAGTGGATGAATATAAGCACATAAGTTATATACGAGATGCAGTACGGAATTTTTTAGCTAACGTAAATTAAAAGGGAAACACATTGCAGGGAAGAAACCAGGCGATGACTGCAAGTCACTAAACATTGAAAACATTAACTCCAATGGAGAAATTACCACAAGATAAGGTGTCATCTGTTTCACACAATTTTTTCCCGCACTTCAGGAAATACAGGAGTTTTAATATGGAGTTACTTCATTGACTGTAACAGTTGAACACATGCAGCTTCCGGTTGAAAATTGCATGAACGGAGCTTTTTCTATCATCTGCGAAAGTATATCCTAAACATGCGTTCCAAAAAAAAAACTGCGACTTAAAGAAATTGGAGGAATACCTTCCACAAGACAATATTATTTATTTAATTCTGACTTATTTCCAATGTAACGCTGTGGAAGAAGAATGTTCAGAGTTGGACTGAACGTTCCTGATGTATTCTGCACATGCAGTATAAATAAAATCCTGTTTATGAATGATAGCTTAGTAAATGGCGTAACGTCACTCTAATTCGATCATAAAGCATATTAAGTTTTAAAATATCTGTCACAAATTACCTTATTTTGAGAATAATTTATGGATGTTTTAGTTTATATTAAAAAAAGACACGCATTTTTTTATTTGCTTTTGGTTAAATCAAGGATAGATAGTTTTATTATGTGTAGAATATTTTCCAACAGTTAAGATTTGTTTTTATTTTAATTGTGATATGCATGTCTTAACCTTTTAATGTTGTACGATTAAACATTATAATCTTCCCACTTTATATTTGAAAGAGTATCGTTTATGGTAAGAGAAGAGTTTGTTTAGTAAAACGTAAGTGTTCAAAGTAATGAATTTTTTTTTTTTTTTTTTTTAGAAATGTAGTAATGTCGTGGTTTTCAAAATTCTTTTATTGTAGCATTATCTTCAAAGCATATATTTTGCACGTATGAAATGTTCTATTTCACGGTATACCTATACTTAGTAAAAAAAATTAGCCACTAAATTACAGTGATTTTACTTGCAAGCATTTTTTAACTACCCTTAAATTTATATTCCTGTAACTTCAATTGTTTGTCAATTCCGCTGCGAGTTAGCTTGGTGTTACAACAAACGTCCATGAAAACAAAAAAAAAACATCACGTAGTATTCAATAACACATGGAAAATTTTGTTTCCGCGGTAATTTCCGAATGTCATTGACAGTGGCATTCAAGTACGTTTATCGCATATTGGTTTCTTCTGGACCATTAACAGATAATCTACTGTGTGGTCTTCCCAGCAGGTTTCGTATGTATTGTTAACGAATCCATTTGTCCTTTTACAACTGCTTGATTGGCCAGGCTACTAGTAAAATAACTCCTAAAACCACAATATTGTGTAGATATTTACACGCAATCTGTGTAATTTATTGCAGATAAATACGCGGTATCTAGATATTTGCTATCATATGTCATTATACATAGTTTCCCCGCACAAAATAAATTCACACTTCTACGCGAGTACAATCCATTCACAGTCACTTCACACTTCTCTGAAACCCTGCTAAAGTTCTACTTCCAGAATATTTCTCCGCCTCGTGCAAACTAAGCTGAACCAAGTCTAGAAAATTACACCAAAGGGCAACCCACCGAATTCGTGCGGACTCGGTTGTAACAATATTTTGCATGATAACTATTTCTTACGACGTGCCACCAACACACGTGTTCTCTCGCCTTTTTTATTCGTATTTATTATAAATGAAATATTAAAATTCATAAATAAAATGCAGGTGAAATTTCAATTTAACGAAAAATAAGATACTCTAATGTTAACAAAAGCATATAAATCTTGTGATTTAGGAAATAACTAAACTCGTCATACATAGGGTGATTTTTCAAACGTTTAATTCAAAAAGTGTGAAGAAACCGCGAATAGACTATATCACCCAAATGCCATGTACCAAGCGACTTTGGTCATTCGGTGAGATCAGTGACGGCTGGCTGTGGCCAATGAGTGCAAGGAATGCGTCCTCCCAAGTAAAATATTAAACATTCCATAATTTTTTAAAAATCTTCATCTTGTAATTTAACTGCGTATGTAACCTTTTTTCTCATAAGCCACCATATGACAAGGTTTAAAATTTTCACACCGTGTAAGATCGAGTAATACTTTTATTGCAGTTTTGAGTTACAGATGGTTCATGTCAACGATGCTGTGTATCATTGCTTTGTCGTAAACACACGATATGGCTCGGATGTATTCGAAGTCCTGCGCTGAAGAGTTTTGAAAAAACCCCATTGAAGTGCAGCAGCGCGACAACTTCCCAAAATTCGTGCTTCTTGCATATAAAAGTAATTGTTAAATTTCCTTTAACTGTGCCAAATTCAGAATTTGATTTCAACAATATTATCTTTGGTAATAACAGCAAAGAGTACATTAAACATCAAATATCTTCACACAGAAAACAATAATTTTATTGCGTTTATTGCAAAATTTGGTTGGGAATTCATATTATCAATTTTTTTCAATAAATAATATGCTCATGTTGTTTTCTTAATGGCTGATATATTTTTTTTGGGAAAATAATGTTGCATTGAAAGTGAGTATGTACAGTATTGCAGTATATAGAAAACCAGCAATAGGAGGAACTGATATATTTTATTTACTAGATTCAAGGCCTATCATGTGTTTGCCAATTTGTTTTCACTCCTTTGAAATTTTTTCGTGAGCCGCCAATAGGTTTCATGACTGACTCGAATCAGAAACTTGGATGTTGTATCACAACGACTACAACTGATGGAAAAAAAAGGGGGGGGAATTTTTGCGAGTAATTTCGCATCCCCATCCCAAGCAGCTGATAAAGTTGACCAGGCATATGTGCCGTATGAAATACACACTTATTAGATAAGTGATTTAAAGTAACTAAGATTTTTTAGGTTCACATTTTTGTTTTGCGATTAAAAATGAACGGAAATGTACAGACGGTGTACCTATTGCCACCAACAAGACTTAAGCGATATATGAACGTCTTGTTTCCTGGCTCACGTTTAGACAAGCCTTCGTGGGCGGTCGTGGCCGTTGGCTACTGCCCATGTGTGAAAAAACGACCGACTTACCTCCCCAATTATTATAGGATAGCTTAAACTGCAACAAGTCTCATTCAGGCAGTATTGTAGGTCAGTTTTAAAAACGTTAGTTTAAAATAGGGTTGCGGTGTCGGTATACCAAACTTTCTACTCCAACTCCTCAGTTTTTCTACTCTCAGACTACCGACTTCGGCTCCGATTTTAACTGCGGCTCCAAACACAAAAACCATGGTACCGATATGATTGAATAGGGCATTATGTCATAAATAGGTGAATATAAATGACGTTACTGACATAATTAATAAGCCAAATTTCCTCTACACGGGTGCAAATAATTTTTAATGGCGTTCTTAAAAACTTAGATGTTAGGTAGGCCTTGGCATCTCGTTGACAGCAATATCATTAGAGACGGAGCCAGAAACATGTGCAACAGTAGTGATACAGTTACAAATACAGACGTGCCTTACCTGGGACTCGAACCTAGAAAGCCTCGTACCATAAGCTAGCATGCAATAAACTGCATTGCATAGGTCGGATTCGGAGCATCAATTTCGAATTTTGTCATTCTATTTTTTTTTAATTATAGTGTTTACTAATCTAAAATTTTAAGAGGGCCGCCATTTTGAAAATAATGGTTTGACCCACTCAGAAGTTTTAAATGAACATGGCCTGCCGCAGTGCTACTTGTTTGCCAAATTTTACAGGAAAATGTTGATTTTTCCGAAGATATGACACACAAATTTTATTTTTTCATGTTGTGGTATCTTAAAAAATAGGCAAATAAAAAAGACTATGTGTTGACACATTTGATAGTTGTAATATATACTGCCATAATACAAAGATAAGTTGGCGTAAATTACATGTTTTCGAAAATACAGTATAAAAATCTAAAATGTTTATATGGACGATATTTTTAAAATAAGTGTGTGACCCTACTTAAATCATGTAACACACGCTCTTTGAGCTATAAGAATAAATAATAATTAACTCGTAATTTTTATTTTTAACAGGCTCAATATTATTTCTTATATGATTTGTTTTTTTCTGTGTTAAGATTTTTAAATTTGTTTTGAAACAGAGTCGGTAATATTTATTATTGTTTTGAAGCAGTATTTTCATTTGGCCGAATATTTATGTCTTTCTGTTTTTACATCGTGTACGTGTACTTACAAGGCCATATGATTTTTTGCATTATTGGCGTTGTGGGTAGTTTTAAGTTGCAGTACAGATCAATTTGAATTGTAACCCTCGTGATTGGTCAGTTTTTAAATAACGTTCTTAAGTTAAGTTTAGGGAGAAGGAAGACACCCATCTTGTTACGTGACATCAGGTAGCCAGCCCGGGTAGGCTGTGCACTAGGTATTAAATTTAGATTTCTTCTTAAGGAAGTCCGAGTTCGCACCCCTGAAATTGCAGGCCGTCTACTAGAGACGAAGACGCGAGGTGTTTTAAGTAATAAGTAGGCCCGTATAGCCCCCTACACTTAGCTTTCAAGCAGGTTAGCTATAACTCGTGAGACGTCCGTTAAGGTGCCAGTGAACTGTATGTTAGCATCGTAAGCCATGCGCTTACATATAGGGAAGACGTCACCCAGGGCTGCTGCGCATCCGGAGAGATGCCCCGTCGGCGTACCTGATCATCAGGACCTTCTAGATCTTCAAATTCTACGTTTCGACAACTAATTTCAGCTAAGAAATTCAAAATAATATTTTCAAATAACGCCGTTAATACTACCTTCTAGAACATTTTCTCACGCCGCCATGTTGGTTTTCTTACGTTCACGACTTTTTCCGACATATACTACGTTAAAATTGAATCCTTGTACTGCCGGTAGCTAATTACAAACTTTTTATTTAAAGTAATCACTTTTAAAGGAATATTAAAGATTTTTGGCGTAATTTTTTAACACATTAAGTATTTTAATCCGTATCAATCACGAGGGCACTGGTTTTGCAAAGGCCACTACACAAAGCAGAATATTTCAATTATATTGTCAATATTTTCGGGGCCAAAAATTTTTTTCTAATTTCTAATGCCATCTGTATCAGGTATTCGGTTTTTTTCTGGGAAAAGTCAAGTTATTCTGAGGACAATCAAATCTCCAGATATTTTTTAAACATAGTCGCCCATTGTTGTCATTTCGTAGTAGTAGCAAGTTTTCCTCCTAGCGTTTCTGTTTTTGTGGGTTTTTTTTCTGTCTACGAGTTTTTGTGCTACCAGACTGCTGTGTTGCTGGATGTACAAATGGGTCACGTTACGTCAGATTGGCAAGACCAAGTGTGTATGTATTCTTACTTATAATCTGGACGGGGTTGGGCATAGAAACTCGCCAGACTGCCTCTAAGCGTCGCTACAGTGGATCTGATTTCCAGTTATCACACTGTTTTTGAGTTGCCAACGAGTTAAAGAGGCAATAATTCTGATTATCAATAAGCACACCAGTTAAGTACTCCGTTTGGACGATCGTGATGCGCGGCTAGGGTTGGCACTCTACCCAGAAAATTCGCTACACGTACTACCTAACGCAACGTCATCGTCATCTACACAGAAATGCACAGAACCCCTTTCTCTCTCAGGTCATCATTATTTAACATCACGTTTTATTGCCACACATCGACCCGTGCATTACTCTATACTGCTGTGTGCAGTGTGTACGAGACAGTCGTTTTATGTCATCACGTTTTGTCCTTACAGTACGTTACAATGATAAGTTTACATCCTTCTGTAGAACTACTGGTTTGCCAAATTATTTGTGGAAATTATTTAAATGGCTCTGGAAATATGGTAAAATGTTTAATTTTCTCACCTGTCACAATTTTACAAAAATTCCTGCAAAAGAGGATCCTGTAAGCATGATTCATGCTTGTTATAAATATTGTTAGGGTTCAAAATTTTGTTGAAATTTGTTAAATTTTTTAAATACATAATATACTAATCTAAATTATTTATATAATGCCATTTTAAAAAAAGGCTTGCCACACATACAACATGTAACTTTACATGTCCTATGGTAGCAGTACTCCCTTGTTAAATCAGGTTAGAATACGTTGATTGGGCCTATAGATATGCCATGAAAGCTCATTTTTTTCATATGACGATCTTCATAAATGGAAGACAGAAATGTTATTTATAAGCACTTTCGTTTATTGTCGTAGGTACTGCCAGTATACAAAGTTAAGTTATAATCGGTTATATAGTTAAGTTCATGGTAGCATGATAAGCTTAAATGTTTGATTAGTTGCCATCCTGAAAATAAATGACTGCTCGACTTGAACCATATAAATTAGTATAGACTACTGTGGTTCAACTTCTTCGCCTTATTTTGTAGGAATCGTTTGATTGTTTCCCAAGGTATGTCATAAAATGTTCATTTTTTTATGTGAAGCTATTTTACAAAATGGCGGAGAAATGATTATCTGTATAAACACATTTTATGTTTTAATATATACTTCCAGCATAAATAGTTAAGTTGAAATGTTTTTCATATTTTCGTAGATATACCCAATTAGTTTAAATGTTTCCATAACTGCCATTGGAATTGATTACATGATTTCGACAATATAGCATACATCTACCGCATTACTACGTGTTTGCCAATTTTGGTAGGAATCGTTCAATTGTTTCCCGAGACTAATTCATGTGGCACTATTTCGAAATATGGCGTCCAAACGTGACTATTTGTTTGCATATATTATTATTGTAAAATACACTTTAAACAAACAAAATTTGGTCGAAATCGGTTGAACAGCATGGTTCCTATATTAAATAAACCTCAATGTTTTAGCGGTCACCAATTTGAAAATAAACTTTTAATAATTTTAAATCGCATATGTTTATATGGCCTTCCATAGTATTCGTTACGTACCAAATTTGACGGGTTTCGCTTGAGTAGTTTTCTATATATATATTTATTTTTATGTGGTGCTATATAGCAAAATGGCGCACTAACAACAATATATATCTAGATTAAACGCTTAAATTATCCACTTTCATTATAGAAAATTTGATTGAATTTTAACCGAGATATGATATGGCACTATCAAATTTTAAGTGCCCGCCATTTTTAAACTAAACACCCTTCTTGTTCTAAAAGCATTAATACCAGATGTCCTTCAGTAGTGCTATATTTGCACCACGTTTTGTGAAATTCGGTTCACGTGTTCAAAAGAATTTGAGTACACGCGCGCGCGCACACAAGCACACACGACTACATACATAACAGACACAAAAACACATACAGTGATCTCAAAAGCCTTTCCTTACTTCGGAAAGTAGGCTAAAAATGAGTTGTTTTTATTATTGTACTTGGAATTGGAGTCGTTATGTTTTAACCGACTGACTCCGACTCCAACTCCACCAAAATTGCTCAAATCCCGACTTGGACTTCTTGGCCCTGCTTAAAAATATAAAAACAGTCATTCGCCCACTAGACTAGGTTTGTTTAGTGGTTTCTCTTAGCCTGTAATACTGTGTGGAATAATCATGAGAAGGGACACCCCCATTTCGAGAAAAAATTTCTGCACATTTTAGATTTCAATACCCTACGGGCGCACCAGCAGTTTTCTTTTGTCCTATTGACGGTGTGTGTCTGTGAGAAGACATTTTCTCTTAGTTAGCTGGTCAATCAGAATTAAGTTACTCCGATACTGCACGTCTCTGATTCGTGGACACACCCTTAAGATGCGAAATATCTACGTGACCCAACCACTAAAGGGGATCAAGCTAAAGTTTTATGAGGTACAACAGGGCGTGAAACCTTTTCGCGAAATTCCGGTGTCCCTAATGATGAGTGAAAACGAATATGAGCATTAATGATTGCCGCCCACAAAGGCGTGAGTAACCACAGCCTCGCACGGTCCATTTTCAACTGTAATTTAACATTACTTATGTCCGAATCAGCTATTTAGGTTACTACATCGACCACGCAACCAGGTAAGAAACATAAATATTTAAGGGCTTAGAGACCAAAATTTACAGGTCCGCAGAAGCAAATAGCTCCGAAAAAAGCATCTGGTGTGGTTTACGACTAACTTCACGCGTATTCCCGTACAGCTTATTCAAACGAAATCCAACAACACAGAAAGTAAATTTAACAATGAATTGCTTACACGTAATTTTGTCCGTTAGTCATGTTATTCGTATTGGGGGATAAAAACACTTTAACAGTTTTAATGAAAAATCATAGTTCGATAAAATTATTTTCAAATGGAGACATTTTCGTTAATTCAGCGAGTAAAGAAAACTGTTTTGTAATTTTCTGAGAAAAATTACTTGCAGTTTATTTGTTTCCTTTCCATTACCCGGGTGACGAACAATAATCTAAACATTCAGTAATGCGTTTCCTAAACTGAACGCTTAGAGCGCTGCTCAGTGTCGTTCAAATTGCAGCACCATAAATTCCAAAATAAAGAATTCTAACACGGTTATTGCAACGGACTTCAACACATTATTCATACCCCTGTCAAGTGAAACTGATAGATATGTACGTAAATATGTCACTGATTTCTCTATTCCCACATTTATGTGCACAGAACCGAAATTAGATAAAATATAGTTAGTGCCCACAAATGTTTTTACCTGTTTGGGCCCAAAATAATTTACAAATTGATGTGTTGAAATCGTGTTTTTCGCTAGTAGTGCACAACGTTCTGGGTGCAACGAAATGTGCAGCACCTTTACAAAATCAGGTAAGGTACTTACAACGAAGACGCCCAACATCCAGAGCACTGATTTCTTGCTATGTACAGTACCGACTATAAATACCCGTCACTTGCAACGTGTTCCCGACCGCGGACGCTGGGATTGAACTTGTTAAACATCAATATTTTAATACAGCCTTTTATACATGGAACTACTTACTTACGCAGTTGCCCTATGTATTGGGCGTATTCCAGTCAGTACACCCGTTAAAATATTTGTAGCTATTGGTAGAAACATTTTATAAATTTTTATTTAACCTATCTACATATATAGCATGTTTGGAAACCCAGTGCCCAAATTCCAGACAGTTTCTTTGTACCAATAATAACACAAAAGCCCTGTACGTTTACATCCGGAAACGTATTTTTATATAAAATAATGATGTCCAAAATTGTTGTGTATAACACCTGCAGACAAGGTAGTGCGATCACGCGTGTAGGACAAGTTGCATAGGTTGTAGGCGCGCGAAAATAATTATTACATGCGCAGCGTCGCGCGCCTACTTCCTATGCAACATATACTTCATGCCTGATCTCATCGCCTTGCTCTTGTACGTCGCAACTTTAAACATACTTATTTGATTTAAAAATACGTTTTCCGATATATGTGTATAGGCCTTTATGTTATTATTGGTCAAAAGAAACTATGTCTGGAGTTTGAACACTGAGTTTCAGAACACTCTGTATGTGTCGTGCTATATATAACTGCACATATTTTAGCATTAAAACTGGCATTCTTACTTCAGCCGTGGTGGCAAAGAAGAATAACTGGGTTTATGACTAAACGTATGATTAAAATTGCAATCTTTAAAGCAAAACGGATTTCAGTAGAAAATAATTGCAATCCTAACATATACATTTCGCAATAATTACATGGTGTTAAGTGATATTTCTGATATAGAAATACGTACTCCTATACGCGGCGGAATAACACGTAAGAAATAGAAAAATAAACTGAGGAGATATTCCGAAAATTTTCATCAAACCATGAATCAGCCATACCTCGGTGAAGTTACGGAGTAAATATTAAACTTTCGCATGCAAACTAAACTTAGTACGAGATAAAAAAAAATCTACTCAGTTATTCAGTTCACGCCGTCGCCGTTCCTTGCGAAGCAGTTAGCTTGGTCGAGAGCGGCCCGGGCCCGTGTAAATTATCCTGCGAGATGTCTAACAGTTTAACTTCTGGCCTGCGAGTGAAGAATGGCCGCCGGCCCTCCGAGGTACGACCCCGCGAAAACTGGCACGATTTCAATTTAAGGCCGCTGTAAATTCTTTATGTTTAGAAAAGAGGCGAGGGGGAAGGGACGTATCGCATGGCTCCCTCCGCGCGAGCGAACTAATATACAGGATGAGTATAAAAGAATACCCCAACTTTGAAGGTCTATAATATCAAAACCAAACAACCTACAGCCTTGATTGAACAATCAAATGGACCGTGGAACCGTGAAGTTTCTTGATCATTCATTCATTAATGTTCAATGAAACCACCATCGGTGGACCTACCGACATCTACGCGATAATCAAACTCGTTCCACGCTCTTGTCAGCATGTCCGATGTTGCGGTTTGGATGGCGTTCGTAACTCTCGAATTGTGGTGGTGAGGGGGTAGCGAGCTCGAGTTCGACACGTAAATGTGAAGGGGATGGTCTGATTTTTCCTTTATGGTATGCCACCCCATTGGCACCTATATGTTCGCGGATACCAGAACGAGAAGTTGACGCAACGCTGGATTGGTAGAGGAGCAGCTGGTGATTAGGCTCTTGATCACTGGCTCCCAAGAAGCCCGGATGTTACCCCGTGCGATTTTTTCTATGGGGGCACAAAAAGTATCAAATGTTTCGTCAACCATTGCCGGCTAACATTGACGACCTCAAAATGAGAATTACGAACGCCATCCAAACCGTACACCGGACATGCTGACAAGAGCGTAGAACGAGTTTGATTATTGCGTAGATGTCGTTCGGGCCACTCGTGGTGGTCAGATTGAACATTTATAAATGTATGGCAGACAAACTGCACGCATCCACGGTTCATTTGATTGGTCAATCAAGGTTGTAGGTGGTTTGGTATTGATTTTATAGACCTTCAAAGTTGGTGTATTATTTTATACTCAACCTGTACATATACTCGCGGTGTTTCCCTCGTTTGCCTCTAGCCGCGGGAAAACAAGTGAATGTTAAAGAGAGGGGGGAGGGGAACAAGCATCTCGCTGGCACTGCGGAATTTCGCCGATCACAAACAAACATTCGCTTTCCCTCGAGTGCGAATGTAATTTTTTTTGTACAGCTTGCACCAAACTTTGCCCAGTTTCATGTAAAATGCAGTAATTTTCAGTCATATTTCCTCATTTGCTTTTTAGACTTTTTTAAACTCGTTTATCATAATATCCTGTCATGTGTCCGTAAAACTATTTATTCTTTATGAAAAAGTTAGTATAATTCTTGGTTATAGAACACGAATGCATTTGCTTTTAAAACAAGAAAAGCATTTCCTCTATTTTACAACTCGTTAAATATTCTGACTTTGCTGTCTGGTACGGTCAGTAGATCATGTATACCAACGTGAATTAAATGAACTTGACGGCATTAATAAATGCGAGTTATAATATCACAACGATGAATCTCGCGAAACAAAACATTCTCAAAAATTATGAATATTTATGTATCCCGACATGTATTAAATTCAGCTAAATAAAAGGTACTTAGTGTTACTGGATTGCTTTACGCTATTACTATTATGCACGTCGTTAAGTTTTGTCATAATTGGATACTAACATGTTTATATAAAGAAACGTATATTGGTTGTTTAACTTAAGTGAGCCTAACAACGCAAAGCGACGTATTAGAATCGAATTACAAATAAATTTAATTTTTACCTTGAAAAAGTAATACAGTCGAGTATAATGCATCAAAGAACAAGGAAGACTATAAAACAGATTATAGAACACCAGAAAGATAGCTGAAACAAAATGAGTATGAGACGTGGGGAAAATAATAAAGGAAAAGATAAGAAAATAAAAATAAAAATGCGTTGATTCTCGATAAGGATTACTTAAATAAAATACTGTTTGTTACTTACAGTCGACTAATAAAATACATTAAGAAATATATAGCGCCCACATGCAAATGCTACGACAAGACTTGTTGTCGGATGATTTACAGCAAAAGCTTCAACAGTTAGCTAAAGGCGAATTGCTTTTATTTGTGCGCGTGTATAATCACAGAGGATTTAAGTCTTTTGATAGGGTCATGTATGTAGTTGCACTTCTGTCAATGTTCAACTCACTAGGCGTAGCTGCAAGCAGGAAAAGCGCCGATCGGCACGTCAGGGATATCTGGTTCCAGTCTTTCTACAGCCTTCATCTTTCGGAGTGGCAGCGGCTGAGCTCGAACTCAGACCTTTTTGTATCAAACAGGCAACTGTCAACAGAGAAAAGCTTTTGTCGATATTTTATTTGGTTTGATCGTTACGCTGGGCTTCCACCTCGGTGATCCCAGTTCTGATTATCAGCACAGTGATATTCGGATGTTCGCATCGGGAAACTTTACGAACGCTGCCATTGGTCGATGGGTTTTCTCGGAGTCCTTCCGTTTCCTCCACGCATACATTACGTTGCCACTCCGGCATACAGTGTCATTATATGCCACACATCAAGGATCACAGACATCTACGAGCCCTTCAAAAGCCCTCACTCGATGAGTGTAAACACACCCTACTTTTCGCGTCTCCCTAAATATTATAACTGTTAGTACCATTATTCCAGAAAGCTTATAAGGGATGGCTTAAAACGTATCTAATCCTACACCTTAAAACAGCATGATAATTATTGGCTTACCTGAGGTTCGTATTCGGAGTTTCAAGGTCCGAAGGTAATAAACGACCTCTTTTGTGGAAATCACTCTGATTTTTTCAACTCTTTATCCGTGTTAAAGGAAGGAGTTCCCTTTTATCAAACGGCGTTGCTGTTTTTTAATCGTACAGAGATTGTCCCCGGCTTTGTAGTTTACAGACCACGTATTTACAATACGGAACGTAACATTTTCTACCTTTTTTTGGGTAAGACCGAAATTGTGTCACCTTTTTTCACTGGCACATGTTGTTTTGGCAATTTTCTTCGGCTGCACGATACGTAACTATTTGTGCGAGCCCTCAGAATGGAATACACTGAACACCTCTCACACCGATTTTGTTTCTCTTAACTGTGATGTAGATGCTAGAAATAGTGATTAAATAATTCTGTCTCCCTTCAAGCATGTGTGCTTTTTCGGGAGAAGTAAAACTCAGAATTTGAAATTGCGTGTTTGAATTCCAGAAAGAGTTTCAAAGGAATTTTTCCGAAAATATACTAAGTATTTCCTGATGAGATTTTCTTGCTGATTTCAATTACTTTGCCGGTTTATTTGACTTCAATAACAAATATTTTCCCGAAACCTGTAAACGGGCGTAGGCTCGGCACAGTCGTCTTTACATGTGCGACCTCGCAACTCGGCTTGAGAGATGGGCAGTGTATGGATTATTAACTCTGCCGAGTATAATATATTCCCGGCTCGTGTTGCAATGCTTCAAGTTGCTGGGGGGCTGGGGAGAGTATTCCGATGTAACCGAGTGATGCATGGTCCCTCGTGTTCACGAAGTTATTGCCAATTGAATGTGGCGGAACTTGTATTCGTGCCGCTATTGTTCTGGCGATAAATTAGTGCAACTCTGTACATATTTCACCCGTTAGGTAACTTGCGTTGACCAACGTGTTTCAAAATCTGAGATGAATATGGGAAATATAATCATAACAAAGGGGGAAAAAAACTTACACCTTTCCTCCCCCATATATAATTTACTTCCCCAGTAGTAGGCTTATGGGGAATCGGGGACAACTGCATCACGCATCAGGAGGTAGGAGCTGCCTGCCATGACGTCACAAGCGCGGCCGGCGGCCTGAGACGGCGAATTCACCGACAAAATCACTTGTTTTACCGCAAAAATTTCTTCAGAAATAAATTATTTTACCTAAACATAACAAATTTTCCACCTCAAAATCCCCCCCCCCCTCCTAAATTTCCAGAAAATTGTGAAAAAAAAGTTTGCTCCTCAATGTGACTGACTGATTCCTCATTGATGCTGAGGTATCCCGAACATCAGCAACAATGTGGAATCTGAGGGAATAATAAAATAATTAAAAGTAAAATAATTTGTTTTAATTAAAAAAAAAATTTTTTATAATTAAAAAATTTTAAGGCGTAGGTATTGAATGTTATATGTCACTGGACTTGTCTTTTCAAGGCGCATACGATCATGATATAGCGATTAAGCATCCCAATGTCTGGACCACCATATTGTATTTAAGAAGTATGCCCCTACCATTCCCCACCCGTAATATTCAAAACTCATCGCCCCACCTTACCAACATCCATCACTCGCACCTCAACCACTATACAATCTCGTAACCCCACCTTACCTCCTCTCCCACTACCATCCTCCTCAAACACCTTCAAACCCATTATGTTCTAGAAAGGCATCTAACAATTAAAGCGATTAATATCACTGCCCCAAATGACGACTTCGTCATCGCTGCAATGAAAATATTTCACACCATCTAAGGCTTGCAGTACTTGTGCCAGTCGCTGGTTTTTCGGTTACTGTATCACTTTTGAGTAGAGGTACACGTTCTCGAATCGAAGACCAGTCTCTTCATCCAGTAGGCTGAGTAGGACACATGTTTTCCCAAAATTTGATGGTCTTGTAATGATGCAGCGCACTCTATTCGAAAATATGCATCCATGTCGTGATTCGTGGGAGATAGCTTCATCTTCAGCATGAATACATATGGGTAGAGTAATCTCGTGCTTGACGATCTGTAAACTGATTTCTTCTGCTTGTTTTATATTCTGCTTGTTTTATATTATATATTTGATGGTGATGATGAGGAGTAGGAGGAGGAGGTAGCATAAACAAGCCTCTTGATGGCATTAAGCACGTTTTTGGTAATATAATGTCTCTTTAAATTATCACGCCGAGTAAACTGCCACTGGCAGAGTTTGCTCTGAAATAACATATTTGAATATGTGATACATCCGTACTGTTCGAAGTCTAGAATGATACTGAAACAAAAATGCATAAAAGGAGCGTATTTATAAGTAACCCATACTCAAAATTAACACACTTTCAGTCTGTCTGTTGAACATCATCTGTAATGGCTTTCACTCACGCTTCTAGCCCAATAGTCCAGCCTGCCAGCCGCACTTTTCACTGCTTGGTACTCTCAGTCGGAGATCTCCCTTCCGCTGGTCACTTTTCTCGCCGCTCGTTGTCTATCGCCGAAACTCGACCACTCATCTATTCAACAACTACGATTCAACTCCCAGCCCGGAGGTACGACGTTTTTTTATGCCCTTCTGGCCTTGACCTGGAAAGTTCAATGCGCTCCGAGTCACACTTAGAGAAACTAGGGCAGCAAACCTCTACAAAATTCTTCAGATGAATATAGAGAACTCAATACAACCAAGGTCAGCAGCGCGCGCCGAAAAATGATTATCGTGTCGGCTCGCTTTTTGGTAATAGATACGCGGCTCTTGGTTTAGCGCGCGCCTGTAATTCAAAACATTAAATTGACTTGCCCCCACGGCTATCATATAACTGATGTCATTCTTTTCCACTCGCCCGCTCGGGGTGTGAAGCAGTGAGCGCGTAACACTTTCCACTCCTCTAGTCTGTTCGTCCCGAACAGACACTGCAACATCCGTATCATTGTAGAGTGCCAGTCGGTCGATGTGAACAACCTTTGGCTTCGCCCGACTGCCTTGACGACAAATCCGAAAGACCACATAATTTATCTTATTCAGAATCCTGATCTTCCCAACACATCTGTAGCTTCGGTCAGTGCTCTTTTCTCCTCTGTGGTTTGTACAGCCACGCCAGTTTTCCTTCTTGAAATACCTCGCCCGATATTCTCCTATCATACCGCGTATTCATCCTGTCATTATTTATTCGATATGCTGTCTTATAAAATAATGTATGCCAACGAGTCTGTTATGTAATTTGAAGGCATAATCAGTGGCTGCAGCTTTATCTTCTGTAGGTCGGCCGAACAGCAGGTCACTAGGGAGGCGTAGCTCTATTCCAAACTGCTTCCTTGATGATATTACCCTTGTGGACTCGTGCACTGCTTTGTAGTAAGTAAGAAGAAGCAATGGCACCTTTAAATTCCAGTCATTTTGGTTGTCTGCCACAATGATCGACAGGTATTGCTCAAGAGTGCGGTTAAGCCTCTCGACCATTCCATCCGACTAAGGATGTAAGGTAAATGTCGTAGTCTTTTTCATCCCCAGAATCTTTGCTATCCTTCTAGAACACCGCAGCCTCAAAGATTCTTCCCTGATCGGATAAGAGTTAGAGTTCTAGCGTCACCCCAAACCTCGAGAAAATATGCTCAATGGGTACATCGGCCACAGTACGTGTTTCTTGATTTGGGAGGGTAATGACCTCAGGCCTCTTAGTAAAGAAGTCTTCGGCCACCAGTAGATACAGATTACCTCTCTCTCTCTCCTCTCTCTCTCTCTCCTTCTCTCTCTCTCTCTCTCCCTTTCTTCCTTTGAGACAGGCAAGGGGCCCAGAATGTATACTGCCATCCTCTCGAATAGGGTTCCAACATCGTATTTCTGGAGATGACCTTATCCCCTGGTCCTTGGGCTCTTCCTCGCATTGCAGGTGACGCACATTCGATACCACTTCTCACAATATCCTCCCGACAATTAGGCCTGTAGAATCTCAGTCTAATTCGGCCAAGGGTCTTATTAACATCGAAGTGCCCACTGGCTGCCACCATATGGAGTTCCTTTAAGTCTTCTGAAACCCTGCATTCTTGGAGGACCAACTGTAAGCATGTATGTTTTCCATCATTACTTTCCCAGTTTCTGTAAAGTACGCCATTCTTCAGTACGAGGGAATTCCATTGTGCCCAGTATGCTTTGACTGCTGCGCTCAGACGTGCATATGCAAGGCTGGTGATGATATTTGTTAAGTATGTCGTATGTCATAAAGACTAATTGTATGCCGGTATTTTGCTCTTTGATATTAATTTACTTTTTACACCGATAATAACATAGTATAAGTTTAAACATTTAATGTATTCTATGCATGTTAGTATACCAGAGGCATGTCTATTAAAAACTACATGGATATCTCTCAACGCACGTTCATTCTTAATCCCTAATTAAATATAAAGAAATTACCTCTTGTCGAAAACTGAACCTTACTGAACTATGGCAAATGGACAGTCATAACCGCATGCCGACGGTATTTAAGATTCTTCTTATACCATTCAGAAAAATTTCCTCTGATTGTCACGTCTCCTGTTATAAAAATTCGTGAAGCAAAGAGAAGTGCCTAAAATAACAAACTTCCCTAACAAAAAAAGGTTTTTGAAACGACCTCAGACGATGATTACAAAAATATCCAGCTAGCAAAAATTAAACGTACTGTGGTCTCATAATACTTTATAAACCTTTAAAAGCCTTCATTATTTCGTGCTAAACCGTACTTAACTGTGTTAACCGTACCTTCTTTAGCAATAATTCTTCTCCTAGGGAGACAGGGGAACTGCTAGTGCACCCCTTCCCAACCATTCCCATTCCTCCCCTCTTCGTTGTCTGTCTACATCTCTCCTCGTAGATTCCATTGGCAAAGCTCGCTGCCAGTCCAACAGAGCAGCACACACTCCCACGATGTCGGGGACTTGGTACATCAATGTGCCCAGAATACGAGCAGTTGTGTCTTGGTTGTCGGCAAGTGGTCATAACAACTGAATGACATCCATGTGGCGGTCTCTCAAAGCCCACACAGAGACGTCGTGAAATAAGAGAGTCACGTTTATAAACACTGAAGTAACGACCTTTGCAGCTACCATCGCTATACCACCCTCGAAACTATAGTTCCGTGTTCGAGTCTGTGTAAGCTTAGTACGTTGAGTGGAGAGGCTTGGACGGCTCTTAACGTCACGGTCTTGAGAGCCGTTGAGAGAGAGACTGAGGTGAAAATAGAGCAGCGCCCGGAGTGCAAGGGCGGGGGAAACAGGAGATCCCCGAGAAAACCTGCCGATTAGTGGCATCGCCGGCATGATTCCCACCTGCAAAAATCCAGGGATGACCCTGTCAGAAATCGAACACAGGTCGCCTTGGTAGGTGGCGAATGCTCTAGCCGCTGCGCAGCCGCGGTTTCAGGTTAGTACGTGAGCGGTCCCTCACATAGCCTTCTGGCTTAAAAGCGACGGTGTTTATATAACAAGCGTAGCATTTTATATCTTCGTTGTTTTCTCAGCTGTCACGAGCATAAGACTACGAAATTATTTATTTTTCTGCAAGAAAAAATTACTGATTTATATAAAAAAAAAAAAAGTACAAATGTGACATAAGACACTAAATAATTTAATAAGAATATATTTAAATCAAAGACATTTGGAGAAAATTTCCTATGCATGCGAAACATCCATTTGTCGTACGGCACATCGAATCTATCAAGTTATAAGCCTGGACAGTTCCAGAAATTGACTAACTTCTGGGATAAAATAGGCCGAAGTGAAGAAAGAAATGAAGAATGACAACCCACGTGGAAAACAAAAATTAGTTAAAAATTAACTCATGTTGGTCTTGGATCTTGAAGTGAATAAGTAACCTTGCTTGAAAATCTTCTTATCAATTTTCACTAGTTGGAGATACTGTGATTCCCTGAAGCAAATATAAATCAAATACACTAGCCGCAAAAACCAAACAAAATGCCACCTGGTGCACCCGTTCACGACAAATCACGGGCCTTCTATTTCACGAACTGCAATAATTTTGAATAAACATATCCACATAGTCCTTGGATGCTTCTGGTTTTGAGATATCGTTTCAGGGTGTAAGGTTGCTTAGGAAACCATAGAAAAGGAACTTGGCATAGGTCGGATATCTATGGAAGAAATACCTCATATGTTCGAGTTGCCAGTTGGTGTAACTATGACGTCTTCGGCGACCTAGAGGAGCAGATAGGAGAACCACTGGCAAACAATTACCATTTACATTTAATGTACCTGAGATTTTGAAGTCTCCACCCTTGTTGATGATTAGCTGTGTCTCAGAGTATTACATCTGTTTGGATGTTTAATAATTAAAGAATGCTTATTCCGTTAACTGCGGAAATGTGTGAGTTTATGTGTACGTATGAACGTAAATGTATGCATGTTGTTACGAATTTTCTTTTTAGCCATTTATACGTGAAAGGTGCTGGGGCGTAGCTAAATAATGAATCATGATTAGGTAGAGCACAGCAGTATAAGATGGAGTTTATTGAACATAAAGATTGAACAATAACTATTTACGTGACTATTGATCGGGGGGAGCTAAGTGGAATACCAAGAGGCTAATTAATTATATTAAGTATTATTACCTCACGCCATTACTATTACAGTCTAATTGGGAAGTCCCCACCTTGTTAGTGTTACCAGAGGCTGATTATACGAGGCGGTTAACGACGGCCGGACATACCCATCTTCAGTGGTCTTCTCTCTGTTCGGGTCGACGATAAAAGACGCCACTCCCTGTGTTACGCTGGCCTATATCGGGCGCGATGTTTTATATTTTCGGCTCCGTTTACTTGCCGGTGGAGGCGATTTCTGCAACTGTATTTCGCAAGGTGTTGTTGCAATCACGCTCGTGCCCTGGTTCAATGTTTGAAGGTGTGACCAGGCAGGCCGTTCAGCTAAGGCCTGATCACATCATAACATCTCCCCCAATGTTCACTGGCGAGATGCCCTCATCTCGCCCTAGAATCCGTGGCGGTAGTGGAAGATAATTTTGAATTTGCGTGGTTCAGCGTCTGGAAATGTGTATAATGTACATACATGATAACAGTTTGTTTTGGAAAGTATGAGGATATGGTTACATTTTCTTCAGAAAGCATTACTCGAAGTAACATAGTTACACATAGTTACATGAGCACTGGTCGGCTAGTATAGGTGCGCTGTATGTACTGGCTCTCGTTAGTAGCTGGATTTTAAGAGCAGCACTAATTTAGCTTATTTGTTCTTCATTTCGCATAACGTAAAATGTGGATACGATTTCCGCTTTGACCATGGTGTGATCGTTGAATTTGACTTTTCCCAGGAAATCGAGCACCGATCCTTGGTGTTTTCAAGTGATTTGTGAGTCTGGTTCGCCATCATACTGCAGAACCACCACAGTATCATTGCAGGGCAGGTAAGGACACAAAAAGCAAATGGCCCTGCGGTGCCTTTGATGTTTGCGTTCCCGTTCGCTAAATGACGACGCGAGACTCTGGAAACGCCCCTTGTGGGTGATTGGCTACTTCGTCCTGCAGAAGAGTCCCAGTTTGGTTGGGCTGCCGTCTCTCAAGCTAGTCCCCGGGCGCTGATTAGTCGACGACGTTCCGCCATGTTGCTGGCCTGAGAGGCAATTTTACAGTTCGCGATACACGCCACTACTTCGCTTCTGTAATATTGAATATTCTGTGGTATCATTCTGCATGCAGCGCTTTAGATTCGATACGGATTTTATCCCCTTGACGCGTCCTGTGTCAACGATGTTCAGCCGTGTGTGGTGTACGTCATGCATAAATTCACTCCAGCTATGCTACATTAAAAGCATACACGAAAACAAGCTATGGATAGCTGTTAAAACTTATCCCACAAGGATTTCAGTTAAGACGATAAAATTAACGAACGAGCAATGAAGTCAAGACAGAATATACAAATACAAATTCAATGTAGTTCTCTGCGATTTACTTGGCGACATACCTCTGCAGTAACGTATGTCCAAAATATTTTTTTATTTTTTCACTTACCCAAATTGCAAGTATTCTTCAAATAACATAGCTTTGCTACAGTAAATAACTACATTTTTTGGTATCGTTATGCTCTGCTTGAGCGCAGGTGCGTTGTCACAGCCAGTATTCTTAGGTTTTAATAGAGCAGTAGACGAGATTTCAGATGTCAGAAGTGTAAAGTTGTGTTAATTAAACAATGTGGTTAAGTTCTGTGATATTAAATAGGTTGCACATGGCCACCCATCTTAGAAAACGAAGACGTTTAAAAGTTTTCGTAGACATGTGAAACAAAATAATCGTATAACATAGCTGCAACCGCAGTCTATTTTTCCACTGAGGTAAAGGTACAAAAAACCATCCAACACATAAAAACAATTTTTTTATTTAACTGAAATTCTGTACTGGCGAGAAACCAACGGCGAATGCACTGAAAGCAAACCACGAAAGGAACGCAAAGAAAACAAGAAAGGAAAGCGACTGCGACCGCGCGCCCATAAAAATTCACCAAACATGTCGTTCCGACCCCATATTTTCTCTCTTGAGAGACGTCCTACCTACAGCCTCACGGCCATTTCAATATTGTCTCTGTCAGTGTCAACAGTGCGGGCTTCCAGTTCTGCAATCTCGCCGACCCTGGCTTGTGTTCGCTGTTGCTTCTGCGGCTTTTATTTAGATTTCAGTTATGAAATCATGACCTTACATATCCTTGCACCAAAAATCATACCGCAAAGGTATTATTTTCCAAGGAAAATAGATCTTGACAATAGTCGTTTTGGCACTGATTTAAACGAGACATAATGCATTTTTAAAGTAGTGTTTACTGCTCAGGAAGTTATGTTTAGGTGTCGTTTATATCGATATTTCATTTGCAGGGCATTTCTTCTGAATCTGGAACTACTTATTTTATAAAATCGGCTAGGTCTGCTGCGCCGGGTTTTCTTGATGTACTATAAGACGTTGGAAAGACTTTGTGGTGCATTAAAATGTTGTAAACATCACTGTTGTAATAAGTATTACTCTGACTCCAGTTATCTACGTCATAAAAAGTTGTAATTCAAGCTAGTAGATGGTCTTTGGGATATTTCGTAAATTGGACAGTACTACTGTCGATATGCCTTTGACCGATAATGTAGTGAATTTTTTTTAAAAATTGTAATTATAATACGTTTGATTTAATCTGTTTCGTAGCTTTAATTTGACCTTTAACACTGTGTTTAACCCCGTACGTCGCAGTGTGACATGCTTCAATTTATTAGCACGCAACGCGTCTGGAAATTTGAAGCGTTAATAAATTCCCTTTTATTTCCCTTGCTAATTTTTAAGTTAAAAAAAATTAAATTACCTTAATAGAACTTTAGCTACCTAGCTTATCTCTCACGAGAGACTCAACATCTGGAAAATTAAATCATAATTGTAATACCTCACTATCAATGTAATGAAAATTAATCTTTTATATGAAGTTAAATGTAACACAATCATACGTAAACAATTCTGGTGTAATGTCTGTGTTGCAAGGTAACGCAAGTAGTTAAAGGACTAATGAAACATTTTTTAAAATGAAATCAACACGTAATGAAGGATTACAGTGTGGTGAGACCAAACCACATACCAAATATTCTACATCTATAAATCTAGTTTTTCTCGTCTCCTCTTTGTGTGGTTGCCTGGTCGCATGTGTGTCAGCTCAGCAGCGCTTAGCGCTATAGCATACTTATGAGGTCAAGGCATTGCATATTTGTACTTTCCTCACGTTTGCACAATATTAATCCCGATGCACAAAAAAAACGTTTTTCTGATAAAAAAAAACAGGGAAAGGACAGTTTTTTTTTTTTTTTTTTTTTTAATTTCCTTGCCCTTACATTTTCAACTATTTTTACTGCGGCAATCTACAGGTTAAATAAGTGTGTTCTGAACCTTAACATATATAACGAAGGAGGAAATCACTGCAAGCTGACTGAGAAGATTTTCTCACTTCAAATAAATCTTCAGATAGATCATTATTATTCCCAAAAAAAATGAGATGAAGGTTTCATTTCAGTGCATGAAATATGAGATTCTAGACGGTTTCCACAGAATTTCTTAGCAATCGGAGTTATATTTCTTGAGATACCGTATATTTAAAGTATAAATTTTTCTGTCGTTGGTGTAAATCAAATCGGAAGAAGATTTGGCTGGATCACCCGAAATGTTATTACGTACATAGTTTCCACTAGTATAACGACTAAGTCGTAACAATCTGCAAGGCCTCTATTTCAGAAATAAGTGCCAAAATTATTAACATTGCATATAAATTAGGTGCTTTAACTGCAATATTTTTTTCTGTATTTTTGCAAAAAAAATTTGCGTTATTCCTTACTTAAAATTTTAATTATTAATTTGTTAGATTTTACTATCTCTCATAATTGCGTATCTTAGAAGTTTACAGTAAATTTGATGCTCCCATTAATTACTGAAAGAATAAACTTTGAATTAAAACGTTTAATCTGTAGTTAAAGCAATTAATCCTGCAGATATATACGACCGCTATTTTAAATTTAAAAGTTTAATAAATAAAGATATTAATTTTACCTACGTTTCATATTTCTAAGCCTTTACATAAAATTTGGTGAAGAACGACTGAATATTTTACATATAATATACAAGTATAAATTTTCAAACAGCTTTATTGTTTACAGTGACCAGCAAAAGAGACCGTTTATATTTGATTCGATGACTCGTGTTATTTATCGGAAACGTACTGAGAACAGTTCAAATGATCAGTTGATTCCTGAGTTATCACTGGAAGCTTTAAAATTTGTATGGCCACATTTTCCACATAGTTGATTTATATGTTTTGAAAAATATTACAGCAGGGCTTTCCTACAAGACAAAATGTGTATTTAATTCAGTATGGTTACATTCAATCGAAGTGTTCAAACCCAAGTGCTGAACATGGGAGGGTAAACGCAAAGAGAGGCAGACACGTGCGCGCGTTCATACACACATTGTCAAAGGAAAATATGCTAACTACGAAAATTAATGACCACTGTTGATCAGTAGTAGGTGTACATCCCACTTTTATGTAATCTTCAAAGTTTCGTATTAATGACTGTGAATTTGGTGATGCATTTGACCTTAGCTTGGAGTTATAATTAGTTTTTCTTTTCTCCGTATTATCAATTTCAGGTTTGGCGTTCAGTTTTCGGAGAAATATTAAATATCTCCTGAATTTACTTTAGTTTTTGATTAATTTTCTTTAGCATTATCTCGGCTCCCAAGAGCAATGAATTGATACTTTGAACACTATATTTATAATAAATAACTTTGCAGAAATAAAATATTAAGTTCAATATTATAAATTTACCCAAACTCTAAACATTTCTGAGTGAAATGGTCAAATCAAGCGACTTAATTTATTGCGCCAGACATAGGACATAACAGAATTAATTACTGTTTTAAAGTAAGTACACATTCGAGCATTTTTTTTAGATTTACTCGTGCGGATCAAAGGATTAGCCATGCAAGCGGTGTTGACGTATCCCGGTATGAAAATGCACTCTCCCACACTCAGGTGAACACAGCTCGCCCGGACAAGGCTTGTCCACTAAATGCCGGACTGCTAACACTCTTGTGCTTTGTTCTCGCCACTTACCGCTCATTCGCCCCTCCACCTCCTTCAACATTCCTCCTCCCTTCATCACGCTGACGCTTTTTATATCCCCTCCTGCCCCTCCTCGCGAGTTAATTAAAAGGCCCTGCCTAGCGAGTTCTAACCCCCTTCCCCTGCACACAACGACCTTATTCACCCTCAAACCTTGCAGCTGGGCACCCCGCGCTGCAACTCTCCGCTCCTACAGAAGGGGTGGCCCGCACCACCTCCTTCCCCCTCCCGCGGTGGCACTCGCGATTCATAATGCCGTGAAGTAATTAAAGCGCTCCGAGCGCGTTCACGGCACGTGACGTCATCCGATCCGCTTCGCTCTCCCCTCCACGANAACTCGACACACTCCTGTTCCGCTCACTCGGCGAGATCCTGAGCAGGCCCAATTACAGCGCGTCTTTAAGACGGGCGTGGCTGAAATCCCTTTTCCGCAGCAGAAGTCTGTTTCTCATGGTGGAGAGTTGAACTCTTTGTGAGATTTATGCATGTTTGGCAATGCTTATGTTTGAGATTAATTTTTGACATTGTGATATTGTTTGGGCATAGTTTGACTTATTTTCCCACTATCAGAAAGTAATCAATATTTAATTCCATCTTATTCTACATGGTTAGCAAATAGAGGTATTCCACTGACATGACAGTTATTCAGTCATCTGAGTGATACACTCTTCTTTTTCGAAGAAAAAAATTTAATAATAAATAACAAAGACCTGTTATGACTTAAAACTGGCCACACTGCAATGATTTCTATCTCTCCCCCTTGAATGCTGTTCACGGTAAGGTGAACACTTTTGAAAGGATCTCTATCTGCTACTTAGTGGAATTTAAATTTATTTTGTATTCTTATTTTTGTAACTTAGTGATCTTGCTGTCTGCGTGTGTTGTCGTTTGTTTCATTGTAATTCTCTGGATATTCTTAGTTTCATTACTTCTTGATTCGCTGCCTGTGTGCGTTGTCTTTTGTTATATATATATATATATATATATATATACTGTGGGGAAATGTAAGACAATGCGGTTGTGCTTTAACTTTACCACTTGTATAAAATACATCGTGAATAAATAAATAGTAAAACGTCGCTGCCTATTACCACATACGCCTATTGTATGCTACATTACGTAGACCAAAGGTGAGGTAAACCACTTATTCGTCTTCTGTAAATGTACCCAACATTGTCCAACCCCAAAGAAATACAACTTTCAAAGTCTCATGCTCAAAAGTGATGAACGTGTTTGTTTATATCTTAATTTTTTGAATGACAAGCAATATTATATTAATAAATTATTTTTACAATTTTGAAATAAATCAAACCGCATGACGAATTGGTTCGAGGAAGCATAAAAATATCTCATAGCGCTTGATCAATAAACAATGTTCTAACCTCAAANAAGTATAAAAATATCTCATAGCGCTTGATCAATAAACAATGTTCTAACCTCAAATCCAACACACGCCGTTTTTGCTAGTGTAAGGGCAGAAAAGCAGCTCAGTGTTTGGACGCGTATACTAGTTGTACGAACCCAGCGAGATTGTTCTACCTCATATCTAGTCTATGCTACAATACACACTGGCGTGTAGTCTCCTAGTTAAGTTGGCAGCAATTTAATCAAAATAGTTCTTAACACTTGGCGTTGTTCTGTGATTGCAGTGTTAAAAACGAAAGGCAATTGAAACGAGCATTTCTTGTATCATATGTATTACAGTACGAATTTANTGTGATTGCAGTGTTAAAAACGAAAGGCAATTGAAACGAGCATTTCTTGTATCATATGTATTACAGTACGAATTTACTTATCATCAACATATTTACGTTCCTAACAATTTTATATTTCCACTTAAATTCCAGGAATAAAGTAAGCTGGTCCATGTCAGTATATATTTTACACGGGGCTGAAATATATAACACGTGGAGGGAAGATGAACCTACGCACGGCTTTAAAAAGTGCTAATTTAACCGTGCAAAGCCAGTAAGGTTCATTCTTGGTTACTTCCAACTTCTCTGAAGCTCTGCTAAAGTTCTACGTTCAGACAATTCCTCCTCCTCGTGCAAACAAATCAAAACTAAGTCTTCAATATTTCGCCAAAGGGACAACACGCCGCATTCGAGTGCACTCAGCTTAATAATACTTTGCATATTATTTTTTTTTTACTTGGCATTACCATCACATTTTTTTTTCTCTCCGTTTTTATTTATAAAATTTATAAATTAAATATTATAATATACGGAAAAAATGTTAAAAAAATTTTAATTCAACCGAAAATAAGATATTTTCATGTCAACAGAAGTATAAAACGCTTGCGATTCATGTCATATTAGGGAAACAACCAGACACGTCTTACATGGGGTAATTTTTCAAAGGTTACATTCTAAAAGTGTCAAGATATTGCGAATAGACTATAGATAAAATCGTTTCATTTGCCATTCGAGCAGTTACAAGGCATTTTTCTTAATAGTGCATATGCAGGGCCTTGTTGTAAACGACACACTTGCTATATTAATGCCTGCGGTGAAAATTCATGTGCAATAATTCTGTGTGTGACGTGCGCCAGTTCAACTGATTAAAATAAAAACACGTGAAACATTTTCACGTTATGGATTACAACAACGACACATAATAATTACCTTTGAATAGTATTTGTAATAAATCGTTCGGTTATTAAAAATTAACAAGTGAAGAATTTTATTACTTTTAATTACTGAGATTTCTCAGCGTTCTCAAAAAAAAACTTCATTGTAATAACTTTTTGTAAGATGATGATATTAAAATTAATTGTCAAAGCTATATTTGTACTACCTGCTTTAGGAATACTAATTTAATCTGCTTTTCTATAGCGAATTAAATTTTTCTATGTTATCAAATGCAAATGCTTGGCTTTAAGAAGAGGGCAAAGTGGGGGCAACTTTTCCATATGGCATATTAATCTACTCTAAATAACTCATAAAATTATTAAATCGTTATATATTGGTAGCGAATCTAATGGTGTCTGATAATGAAGTTTTGAAACTAACTCAGATGTTACTATATGAAATGACTCTCGTAAGAAAGAAATCGTAATATTGTATTGCATTGCTCAAACATTCGTGCAATTTCCTCAGAAGACATTATACTAAATTGAATTTTATTCACTTTAACTAATTACAAAAGATCTGCGTTCTATGAAATGTTAACCATCTGTTGTTTTGGAAACAGCAATTGCCAGATCAGTGCAGATAGAATAAAATATTTTCGTATAATACACGGTTTTTAAACATTCAGAAAATATGGTCAAATACATATTTTCCTAATTATTTACATTTATTCATCAACTATAAAAATATTTTAGTAATAAAACTTGTTTCATATTTACAAATTACTATAAAAACGTTGTATTCATTTTCGCAACCATGTAGGCGTTCATATTTTCCATGTCGTATTTGTTCTGTTGGTAAGGAAATTTTTGGGAGTTCTTTAATGTCCCCACTTTTATATCGGAAGGCTAATAGTAAAATCACATACACAACTTACAGACCTAAACTAATGTCTGAAATCAGTATACATCTATATTGCTTCTTCGGGTTTCTAACCCGAAAAATCGGGCCCAGAGATGATGCGTCAGCGCTCCTACTGAAAATATCACGTCGTATTCATTACGTATTTTACCATCAATGAATATTCTTCGACTAGATAATATTGTACCTCGCAGAAATAAACGATGTATTGAAAGTCCGTACACATTATTTTATCTCCCTTAATCTCAGTAAACAACAATTTGCACTCGTTACCTCAATAAGGTAGTCACCCATCTCAATATTTGGAAATTATTAAATTCGTATTTTACATTAGGTTAAGTATTCGCAATAGTAATTATTATTATTATTTTTGCAAGGAATTACTGAAATATTAACCCTGTGGGGTTAACAGAAATCAGCTATGACCCATAATCCGCTTGAACTGGAAAAGGAGGTGGAAGGAAGGGTGAATTAATGATAGTTAGAAATGATATGCCACACGCTGTTGTGACCCTACCAAACCGCTGGAGCCTGTTCACCGACTATTCCTCGCTCAGAAATTTTACGACAGCTCAATATTTGATTACATACGTCCGTCAGGACGAGTATTGACTAGTGTACATCGCACACTAAGGGTTATATGGCCATGTCGGGAAAAAAAATTCAGAATAGAATTTGCAGGTATCTATTTAAGCCTGGTACTATTTAATGTAATAAACATACAAATGCTGTGTTGTGGTTACTTTTGTTAGTATAGATATGGCCATGTTACAGTTTACAGACTCAGATGTAGCTTCATGAACTTAACTTGGAGAGCCGTAGGCCTTATTTTGCAGGGGCCACGATGGTGTAGCGGTTAGCCTATCCGCGTCTCACTTAGGCGAATTGGGCTCGATTCCCGGTGGGGTTGCTCCCGGATTTTCTCATGTGGAAATCGTGCCGGACGATGTCACTGATGACGAGTTTTCTCGGGTATCTCTCGGCTGGCTGGCGGGTTTCCTTAGGGTGCTTCCATTTCTCCAACAATTGCATTCCATCGCATGTTACGTAATTTTCCGCTGTGATGTTAAATATAGTATGAGAAAAGTACAACAATGAAGGAGAGTGATTTTCCAAAAAAGAATTAAGTTAGTGATATCAATATTATATTAAATGTCAAATTTGTATTTATTTTCGAACAAATCTCAAAACTACATAAAGTTGATATTTTACCCGTTGAGATGACTTTTAAAGTCAAAATAGCTAAAAATCACTGCAAGGGTCGTATTTCAAAGAAACTGAAAAATCCCGTTCCCATGACTTGAGTAAACACTAGTTTTGTGTTAAAATAACTTGTGGCATTTGTTCAAATCAATATTTTAGGTTAAAAATTATTATATTTACGCGGTAAAAAATCCGTTTAATGTTATTTTTTAAGTGATGTCATTTATATCAAGTTATCAATGACATAAATTCGCTAAACTATAAAATTACTTCAGAATATATATATATATTTTTTTTATTCGTGTCGGCCATATCCCTTACGCAGTTAACATCCACATATTTAGGGTGGGAATCACGCATGCTGTTTAGATAACAGACCTCGAACTCGGCGCAGAAGGTTTACATCTTAGGTTTCTCTACATGCATCCAAACTTGTTGTTGAAGTCCAAGGTCTCCGAGTTAGTTCAGCATATTCTGGATAGCGTTTGAATGCCTCAGGTGAGCCCAGAAAGTTTTTATCTCACCGTGCTTTGTGCCAGTAGCAATTGGCGTGTGCTGCTGGAATTCGCGAAATAAGCGGCTGTTTCACCTCTGTATTCTTACGTACTCTTGCGTTACAGAAGTGCTGCAGAACGTCACACTCTTAGATTGCAGTACAGCGTGAATGGCGCGCACTGTTGCCAGATTACTTCAGCTTCGCGGCGTAACTGGCAGGCTGAGTAACAAATCGGTGGCGATGGAAACGACCTGATTAAGAGGATTGTATCTGTTTACGTCCCTGAGAACTAAGCAAAGCTAAGCGGCTCCTTTGAAACTGAGACGTGTGTGAGAAACCTTATCATTGTGATTGGACGGCGCGCACGCAACGTAGATAGTTTTTTTTTTTCGAGGCTGGAGAAAGACAATCTATCAGGCAACAGCGCACGCGGAACAATGACAGTGTTAACGACAGAAATCGTGCATTGGAAAGAGAGAGAGAGAGTGAATGTACATTACACCGCACACTGCAATCTAAAAGTGAAACTCACTAACCATGAACTAGCTATATCATCTATTTACATAATTATCTAACGTGCAATATTTTCAGCTGCGGGATGGTAAAATTAGCCCTAAATTGAGGTAATTTCTTTGCTTTGGATTCTGGGCGTTGCCTAGTGCGCGGTCGAAAGAGAAAAATGATAGGGATTTATATTAATTTTAGACGTATCTCAACTACCGTTCTTGACATTGCTTTCAAGCAAAAAAAAAAATTGTGCCAGTAAAACAGAAGATCTACGCTACAATATAGCAAGTAGGAGTAATTAACAAGGGTTTATGTTTTTTGTGTGAGTTTTTTGAGTCTATAAATATTAATTTACCCTGAAATTTTCACGGTATTAAAATTTTTACATAAAACATTTTGTACAAATATGACCCCGGCAAATATGAACAAAGTACTTTTGCTTGAAAGCGATATATCGTGAAAGGTGGCCTAGACACGCCAAAAATCTTTTGAGATGTAAAACCCTATCATTTAAGTCGGCCCCTTCCCTCGCTAGCAGTCTCGTTAACGTGATGATATTTTCTGTTTATTTCCTACAATAGCATGAAGTAGGATCACTTACCTATATATAAAGGAAAAGTTGAATAAAATACTCATAACACTTAACCCATATTTTACTTTTAAGAGAACCCCCCCCCCCCC
>NQII01000226.1:865237-968129 GCA_002778355.1 Clitarchus hookeri
TTTTAAAAAAAACTATTTTCAAACGGTTTATTTACAACCACGGCTTGTGTGTTTCAGGAATTGCCTCTTGGAGCGAGCGTTGTCCTGAGAAAATACCGACACTGACCTGAAAGGTGAGTTATACGTAAGTCTTCATATAATATTTCAAATGTTCAAAATCTTTTCAGTGCTATGCACGCGGTAGCTAAGGCGTTACCATCGTACCGCGAGGTTCCAAGTTCGATTTCCGGGTAGACCACAAACACCCGTTTCCATCCTTAGATATACGTGCAGATAGGTGTGGTACGCAAGATATTAAATAAAATATGACAGAGAGTGCGCATGCTAGCTGCAGTAGAACATCTTTGAGTCCACCACTTAACTTCTTTTCTTCATACATAAGAGCGAAAACCACGTTACTTTATTACTAAATCAAGTGCCTTCAAATGCAGGCGCACTACTTTTCACTAAGTTGTAACGCAAATACGATGTAATAAAGAGACGCAAAATGTGATTTTCTTCGTAAAAGCGTAGGTTTTTTAGAAAACCAAATGTAAACAAATGGAATATCACTGTTTGAACGCGTTATTTCGACAGTTGTTCGTGCAACTCTTGAGCCAATGTTGGGAACATGCGTAAGAAACAAAAATCTGTTTACGCCGTTTTAGTCTACGTATAAGATGTGTTCCAATCATACTCCCGGAATAAATGGCAACAACTGGAAAAATCTCGAGTTATTTTCCACTGAGCATGTTTTCAATTTGTAAAAATAAAAAATAAAATAAAAAAAGTGCTATATTTGGTCGGGGACACCAACTTTACACCAGTAACTGTTGCTTTATTTTAGTCGACGAGCCGCACCATTTTTAGCCTCCCGTTGCTCTCTGTGGTTGGAGTTAATCAGGCGAGAATTTGTGATGCGAACATGAGATGACTGGCCCTCGTGCCATCGAATCCATGATGGATTGTATTGCACGAACGAGTGCACTTTAATGACAACCCGCGTGTGGGGACGTTTTCATAAGCGAAACTAAATATGTCCCGTTTGCAGCGGTCTGTACCAACTGATTGCGTGGACGAGCAAAGACAAAAAAAAAAAATAACGTTGGTATATCTGACAGCCGTACTGACGCAAAACGGGAACCGCGGAGGAGCATGCTGACACGAAATAGTTTGTAGGCATGCTATAAGTATTTTTTTATTTAAGTTAAATATTTTTGTGTCAAAAAAAATATTTTTTAAATTTTTTTTCGTAATATGGTTGCCTTTGTGCCTATCAGTAGACTATCGCTATTCTAACATTTTTGAGAAATGAGGGAAAAGTGTCTTGTGAATAAGGATAAAAACAAATTATTTCGTACCAGTGGCAAAACAGTAATAATTTTTTCCAGTAAAATATTTTTCAATAATATTTCTAGTTAATTTGTTTCTATTGAGTATGTCTAATCGAAAACTGGCGCTGAAACGAATAGAAAATTACGTTATTTTTAAGGAGCCGTGGTTCGTTATAAAGTTAAAGTAAATTATTCATAAATTTGTTTGTTATTTTTATTACAGTAATAATTTTTACTGGAATGTTTTGTAACTCTTTTTAAAGTTGTATTAACTGAAACCACTTTCCAAGATAGTAAAATGGTTAGCTGGCATTGATGAAAAGTGACAAGTGACATTTGTTGTCTTTTGCGTTTCGAAATAAACTTCCAACATTGCAATATTTCTAAACACAATTTCTAAAATTCTTTCTAAATTATCAAATTTAAAAATATAGCTTTTAATCAAATACGTTGAATTAAATTCACCATATGAAATAAAATGTGCCAAGCCTCAGCACTATTGCTGATAAAGAAGGTATTGTAGGCATAATAGGGATATATTGGTCACCTATTTGTAAGATCCTTGCTTCAATTCCCGCTAAGAATCATAGCAAAAGGGAAATAAATATTGTTCATAAGTAACTTTACAAAATCTCAGTAAATGTTTTCTTCTTATCTGCAAGAAAGATAATTTCATTGCTTGTATTTTAACGTTTTGTGAAATGGTGCATGTAAGACAAGATTAGTTAAACCTGTATGTTTCTAGTTTTTTTTTATATTTGTAATCCTGATATAAATGTGTATTATTTGATACTTTTTTTATGGTGTAAGGACAGTATTTTAAAATTATCTGTCAAGAAATATTACTCTTTATTACAAATTTAATCCGTTAGCAGCTTCCATACATAAATCATCTACAGAAATACCACAGCTGCTAAATCGCACTTGAAAAACTGCACCGTAAAATTCAGGTCTAAATGTTAATTTAAACGTAATATTTGGTATAGGAATATACCTGAGTTTCTGTGGTATAATATTTTTAAATGAACTACTTACAGTACTGCGATTATGCTGCATAATATCGTTGAAAAGCTAACACATTACTCACAAATCTGGCGTGCTAAGTAAGGGGAGCAGGGGCATTTTGGGACGCTAGGGAGTTATTAGAGACCTAAGTGCCATTTAAATGATCTGTAAACGGGTGTCGGAGATAGACACATCAATTGGAGGCATCCTTTAACATGGGCAATTGATAATTCCCCACAACTGCCGAGATTGGTTCGAGTTCCATCAAATATAAGTAGGGGTAAGTAATGCGTAATGAGTAATTGCGCAATGAGTAATTATGTAATGAGTAATTGCGCAATGAACTAGGACACCTACCAAGAGTTATTAAATGTACTGAGAATAATTACATACTGAGAGTAATTACACTGTAATTACACACTAAGTACATGTGCTCAAACCAGTGCTCAAACGCAATTGAGCTGTGAATCGCATATGTTTGTTTTATATGTCCACCATCTTGGTTTGTTTCAATTCCCGCCATGGGTAAGTGAATAATAATTACCTTTATACTGCTCTACTACCTGATTCAATTCCCATAGAGAATAATTAAACTGTAAGTACATTTATACTAGACCAGTCCTCGGTTGAAATCCCGCCGAGGGTAAGGAAAACATTAATATAGTTATTACTCATTACACAATTACACAATTACTCATTACACATTACACAATTACTCATTACACATTACTTACCCCTACTTACCTTTGATGGAACTCAAACCGAGGAGCGCCTCACCAACCTCATCTCTTATGTTACGGCAGCCGGTGGGTGAACACGTGTATTTAGTGTGTAATTACTCTCGGTATATGTAATTATTCTTGATACATATACGTACTCTTAGTTCGTGTACTTACTCTCGGTACTCGCAATTGTTTATTACACAATTACTTGTTAAACATTTACTCATTGTGCAATTACTCATTATGAAATTTCACCTAATTAACCTCTATGTGTCTCGAACCAAGGACTGATGGACACGTCAATCCACCTGGTCCAACCGTACGGTCCCTTACCCCGCCACTAGCCTCTCGCCCTCCAGACTTTCTCGAAACATTTCAAGTCCCGCAAATGTATTTTGGGCGCTTTGTCCACTGAAAGGGTATCTCCACAAGCAATAGCTAATCCCAGAACACCTCAGAAATGGCGGAAGAACCCGTCAACCAACCAAAACTCTCCTCCCAGAGGGTTGGAGAGGTAGGTTGATCAATTTCCCAGGTTAAAGGGTGCCGCAAATTAATGTGTCTCTCTCCGACACCCGTTTACAGGTTATTAAAATGTTACTTAGGCCACTAATGACTCCCTATCGTCCCAGAACGCCCCTGCTCCCCCTCCTGTGCTAACACTGTGCGGTTGGGGGCCTATTGGGGAAGCTAAAAATCATATATACTTTAAAAGAATTTTAAAAGTTAGTACATTCGCATTGTCGCCGCGTAATTCACAAGTCTCATTTCATATTTCGTTGTGTAAACTTCTAAAAGAAATCAGGTGGTTAACCTATGTGCCTAGAAGATTTTCCGGATAAGCTAAATATTTGCATTGGTTTAAAGCCTCGCATTTTCATTATTAATAGAAAAATTAATTTCATTTCTATTACAATTAAGGCATTTATATGGCAGAGCACGTGTTTTTTTTCGCACCATTATCATTGATCACTGATTTAATGTTGATTTCGACTGACAGGGCTTAGAAGAAGTTAAAATTATTGCATAGTATGAAGGATATTTACAATATAGAGTTGCCACAGCAACACGATTTAAGATGATGGTTTATTTTTAATTTTTGGTTGTAAGTCAGGATAATTGCTGAAATTCGGGGGATAATAACACCATTCTCTTCATTCTCATATTTGTTTCCGAGATCAGGCATTAGGCTCAGGAGTTCAGTTAGGGTTTTAAGGAATGTAAGCCAGTTTTATTACAAAGTTATCTATGTTAAAATCATGTCACAAAACGAGAAGAAGACTGCGATATATAAAAGGGTGGATACATTTCTTTAGTGAACACAAGATTTTTAAGTATTATTATTTTACTGAGTTCAAGAGCTGTAGAATCGCATTCTGGGCCATATTTCTGTATTGTGGGCCATATTTATGTAGGGGTGACAACAATAGCAGAACAGTAAGACATAAAGGAATTACTTTTTTAATAATTCGATTGATTTTTGGGATTCCAAATTGAATTTTCATGTAGATTTACATAGGTCATAAGCAACATACGAAAACAGCACTATAACTTTTGTAAACTGTGGTAAATTTGGGATTTGTTTTTACATATTTTCTACTAAGAAAGTGATAACCACTCAATTCTTAAAGCTATTTTGGTTCATATCAGAAATATGAGATTTTTGAAATGGTAATAATTTACGTTTTGAGCATATTTTCGTAATTTACTCCTGTTATATAAATCTGCCTATCAGGTAATTATCATTTCGTTAAGTAAATGTTAGTGGAATTAGTTACCAATGCTTGACCGGTATTTTTTTTATATTGGATATAAAAATAAGTTAATATTTTTTAAACGTTTTAACTGCGAATTTTCAATGCAGTTTTATAAAATAACTTAGCCTCTTTCTGTGCCTAACATTAATTTTAGTTTGATCCGCCCTGTCTTTTGTGTTCATTTTTAATGTTTTATTGAAGTTATGTAGGGCGTATTTGATGCGCGAATAGTCAGTAATCTCATAAGATTTGCATGCGTGTTATCTGCAGATATTTATAACATTCACTAGCTGATTACAATAGTGTCACGACAAATCCGGCCAGCAACCGTTTACTGCTAATAAATAATATGCCCAATGACAACTCCGATCAAGAAGTATTTCGTTTCTTTTACTTAGATGTAAGTTAATTTTTATTTATTAAATAGAGTTAATAATGACATTTCTCAATATGCATACTTCCTGTGTAAATGAATGTGATTCCTACACTCACTTCTTTCCAGGCTTGAGACAAGTAAAGTACATTAGAATCTCCTTATTTAAAGCCTTATTACATTAGCTAGTTTAATACATATTTTTTATATCTTACTGTTAAGACATTTAGTAGATAATTTTATTTCTTATTGTTGTGTTTATTGCTTAGTAAAATCTAAAATAATAAATTTGTTTGGCTAGACCAGGTTGAATTATGGAGGAGGGAAACGAGTTTTACTTTGCCTAGCACTGTCTAAGACATGTTTTTTTTGCACGGCACTTTTGGAAGGTTTCTTTGTATACAGTTTGCCAAAATTGTTAGACAATCGATAACATTAAGTACCCAGGGTCAGTATTATTGAATTACTTCACATCATTCCAGATTCATCTGAAACCCTCTGCAATGCCCCATTCACACATACTGTACGGAATTCAAAATCTTTCATATGGCTACCAATGCTAATAGTAGCTGTACAAATCGGTACAGATATTAATGTTATGTTTTTAAAAACGTTATACTAGTGTCTAGGGACTAAGGAAGCTTTGTACTATTAGGAGGGAAGAACTGAAGTTAATTATAAAGTCAGAGTAGGTATTTAATCTAACTATTATGACATGCATTAAATATAAGGTATTAGCGAGGGAGGTGCTATTCAATTACAATATACGACTAACCTGGATGATATAATCGTGGGAGGCTGAGTGTTGAGTCGGAAGGCGACGAGCGGCACACTAAGCTGCATCTTGACGGCTTCATCTCCGTGGGTCCTCAGACAAAGGGACGGACTGTCAGACCCCATACAAAGTGTTGCCAAGTAGTATGTAGTTTCTAATGGCGTAATCGTCACGAATACCGTGCAGCCGCTGGCTTCGCTGATATGTTTTATAAACTATCATTGTCGTAATGTGTTTTGGAGTCTCAGCCTGGCCTGGATACCGACGCGTCGCTGCAGCACGCTAGGATTGTCCGCCTTCACTGAATCATAACCAACGCTATGATTGAAAACGACCCAGATAGGCATGGGGAATTTTGTTGGTAGTTTGAGAACGTATGCAACGATAACGAACATTTTACTTACATGATTGTTTGATCCAGTGAGGCAAGTTTAACTTGAATGAAACTCTGAACCGCTACAACTGTGTGTACTGGGACGATGGAAATGCCCACATTATGGTAGGGCAAGCAGTTAGTCTTCCTGTGTTAACGGGTGGTGCGGTATGTCCGCCGTATTTATTCAGGGGCCATTCTTCTTTGTCGGAAAGGTGACAGGTGAATGTTACCGGGCCATGTTGCCGGAAAACCTTGTGCCAGCGGTTCACCGACTCTACGAGCATGACGATTGCTTTTTTCCACCAGGACGGTGCACCGCCATATTACCACCGAGACGCACGGTCGAGATGAAATATTCGTTGGGAGGTGGGTAGGCCGACAAGGAAGTGTCGAGTATCCACCCAGATCTCCAGATTTAACGCCGTTAGATGTTTATCTATGAGAACTCTGAAGAATGCGGTGTACGCCACAAAGCCAAGGACGCTGGATGCTATGAGAGACGCGATTGTGACCGCCTGTAAGTCCACTGCCATGGAAACCGTAGCTTCTGTTTGCCGTTCTGTTATACAACGTTGCAGACGATACCTTGGCTGCTAATGGTGGAAATTTTGAACATTTGTAACTGTCATTGACGTTCACACAGACCCAACGTTTTGCTTGTAGCGGAAAATGCAAGCAGTTTCATTAAAAATATTTAAAAAACAATTTTTCATATATTTTATTCAAAGAGAGTAAACATTAGTTTCGGACAGCCGGAATATGGTGTACATGTGAATTTAGTGTATATAATACGTGAATTTTGTCTGTAATGACTGCAGTCTACCACATCTTCTCTCTACAAACTGTAACCATATGAAAATTAGAAATGCTGTTCACGGTAAACCGCGCACTTTTAAAATACCTGCTTAGGATTTACTTGCATTCACACTGTATATTCTACCATATTGTGTAAAATTAACATTGATATGGGCCTGATCTCTTTATACATACGTTGGTTAAGCAAAACTTCGAAATTATTTTAAAAGTACATTTTTCGGAAACCGTTAATTCCTACTCTTCTGTGATTAAAAAACCGGCAATTAAATGGAATAATTACAGTACTCGCAAATGTTTACCTAAACTTTTTAATTCAACGCCAAGACATATAACTACTTAGCCTACGTCTTTACCAACTTTACTGGGCGCATGCCAATCAGCGTGTGCGTTACAATATACGCAGGTTGGGACAGTGATATTTTTCAAGGTTTTATTTCAAAGGTTTTCACTTAACTGTGAACAGCCTATACTCATTGGGGAACGAAACCGAAACTATAAGCATTCCCTTCATGCATAGGGGTTTGTGTGAGGGGGCGGGGAATATGTATTTGTTTATTTGTGTGTGATGAGGTGATTCACACTATACCCAAAACATTAAAGCGAGGGTGTCATAAAAGTGCCATAAATATCTTTAAAAACACTCTGGTGGTACAAAGATAGCAGGTGAAAAAATAAATATCGAAACAGAAGTTTTATTATCTGCGAAATAGTTTTAACTATTTTCTGAATTTTGTACCATCGAATTATGAATAATTAAGCCCATATTCAGACGTAAAAACGAAATATACCTTATAAAATACCTGCCAGCTGTACTTCACGAAACGTAAATAGGTTTCTGCCACAAATTTTGTTAACCGATTTACTGTTGTGTAAATTATTTCAATGTGTAAAGATAGGTACAATTTATATTTGCATTGCCCTATGCCCATTAATAATTTTCGTGGCTTAATTTGTTGAAGGCTTGAGAAATGACGGAACATGAGAACGTATCAGGACAAATGTTTGTTAGATGCTAGGTGGTGGTTACGTAATTAATTAATTAATTAAAGTCGTCAGGGAACCGACTACGAAGTGCGTGGCCCACACGGGAAACCGCGCACTTAGCTGCTGGTCTGCAACATACGTGTGTTTAATAACTTCGTGCCGGGACAGCGAGGAACTCACGTTTGTTAGTAATCAGCGGCAGCTGCGACGGGGAAGATGGAACGGGGAAAGCAGGTCGAGGTTCACAAGAAGCAGGCTTGTGTGCAAAGCTCAGAAACGGCAAAGCTTTTCCCCAACCCCCCTCTCGAATTTTTTTCCCCCGCTGCAGTATATTCCCCTGGTGATTAGTTCGGCCGTCCATCACTTACAGTTCTTATGGCTGCCGCTGGCAAGCCAGGCGGGTTGGCTGGCTGTGCGTGAAGGTAGATGCTCCCCGGCCCTCCGAGGTAATTTCCTTCCCAATCTGCAAGGCTTGGAACAACCCGGGGGCCATCAAACACACTGCCGCTGTATCACTTCCCAATATGGGAAAGTAATCTCCATTTNTTGGAACAACCCGGGGGCCATCAAACACACTGCCGCTGTATCACTTCCCAATATGGGAAAGTAATCTCCATTTCCTTCTACCTGTTGAAACTAATCGGATCAGGGCGGAGTCTGAAGATATTGTGAAAGCACTCCCGTGGAGTCAGCGATAAATTGCTTTTTTATTTTTAAAGACCTTGCCAGTTTCTCATTTAAATATATTTGAAACAAAAAAAAAGCCAGTGTTTATACTTCAATGTAGCAGTAATTTAAATTTTCCGGATTTTCCTCAACTGCTTTCATTTTCGGATTCGAGGCAATATATAATGCAGAACCGTGGTATAGGGCTTAATACATTCTATCACTTCTTGGTGTTACGGCAGGTANCCACATTATGGTAGGGCAAGCAGTTAGTCTTCCTGTGTTAACGGGTGGTGCGGTATGTCCGCCGTATTTATTCAGAGGCCATTCTTCTTTGTCGGAAAGGTGACAGGTGAAAGTTACCGGACCATGTTGCCGGAAAAACCTTGTGCCAGCGGTTCGCCGACTCTACGAACATGACGATTGCTTTTTCCACCAGTACGGTGCACGGCCATATTACCACCGAGACGTACGGTCGAGATGAAATATTCGTCGGGAGGTGGGTAGGCCGACGAGGAAGTGTTGAGTATCCACCCAGATCTCCAGATTTAACGCCGTTAGGTATTTATCTGTGAGAACTCTGAAGAATGCGGTGTACGCCACAAAGCCAAGGACGCTGGATGCTATGAGAGACGCGATTGTGACCACCTGTAAGTCCACTGCCATGGAAACCGTAGCTACTGTTTGCCGTTCTGTTATACAACGTTGCAGACGATACCTTGCCGCTAATGGTGGAAATTTTGAACATTTGTAACTGTCATTGACATTCACACAGACCCAACGTTGTACTTGTGGCGGAAAATACAAGCAGTTTCATAAAAAAATGTAAAAAATTTTTTTTTCTGATATTTCATTCAAAGAGAGTGAACATTAGTTTCGGACAGCCGGCATATGCTGTATATGTGAGTTTAGTGTGTATAATACGTGAATTTTGTCTGTAATATCTGCAGTCTACCACATTTTCTTTCTACAAATTGTTACCAGATGAAAACTGTAAATGCTGTTCACGATAAAACGCCCACATTAAAAATACCTGCTTAGGATTTACTTGCATTCACATTGTATATTCTACCATACTGTGTAAAATTAACATTGCTATGGGCCTGATCTCTTTACACATACGTTGGTTAAGCAAAACTTTGAAATTATTTTAAAAGTACATTTTTCACAAATCGTTAATTCCTACTCTTGTGTGATTAAAAAACCGGCAATTAAATGGAATAATTACAGTACTCGCAAATGTTTACCTAAACTTTTTAATTCAACGTTAAGACATAGAACTACTTAGCCTAGGTCTTTACCAACTTTACTGGGCGCATGCCAATCAGCGTGTGAGTGGGCAGTGATATTTTTCAAGGTTTTATTTCAAAAGTTTTTAGTTAACTGTGAACAGCCTATACTCATTGGAGAACGAAACCGAAACTATAAACATTCCCTTCATGCATAAGGTTTTGTATTATAGGGGGGGGGGCTATGTATGTGTGTATTTGTGTGTGAGGAGGTGATTCACTCTGTACCCAAAACATTAAAGCGAGGGTGTCATAAAAGTGCGATAAATATCTTTAAAAACTTTCTGGTGGTACAAAGATAGCAGGTAAAAAAATAAATATCGAAACAGAAGTTTTATTATCTGCGAAATAGTTTAAACTATTTACTGAATGTTGTACCATCGAATTATGAATAATTAAGCTCATGTTCAGACGTAAAAACGAAATATACGTTATAAAATACCTGCCAGCTGTACTTCACGAAACGTAAATTGGCTTCTGCCAGAAATTTCGTTTACCGATTTACTGTTGTGTAAATTATTTCAATGTGATATGTACAATTTATATTTGCATTGCCCTATGCCCATTAATAATTTTCGTGGCTTAATTTGTTGAAGGCTTGAGAAATGACAGAACATGAGAACGTATCAGGACAAATGTTTGTTAGNGGAACATGAGAACGTATCAGGACAAATGTTTGTTAGATGCTAGGTGGTGGTTACGTAATTAATTAATTAATTAAAGTCGTCAGGGAACCGACTACGAAGTGCGTGGCCCACACGGGAAACCGCGCACTTAGCTGCTGGTCTGCAACATACGTGTGTTTAATAACTTCGTGCCGGGACAGCGAGGAACTCACGTTTGTTAGTAATCAGCGGCAGCTGCGACGGGGAAGATGGAACGGGGAAAGCAGGTCGAGGTTCACAAGAAGCAGGCTTGTGTGCAAAGCTCAGAAACGGCAAAGCTTTTCCCCAACCCCCCTCTCGAATTTTTTTCCCCCGCTGCAGTATATTCCCCTGGTGATTAGTTCGGCCGTCCATCACTTACAGTTCTTATGGCTGCCGCTGGCAAGCCAGGCGGGTTGGCTGGCTGTGCGTGAAGGTAGATGCTCCCCGGCCCTCCGAGGTAATTTCCTTCCCAATCTGCAAGGCTTGGAACAACCCGGGGGCCATCAAACACACTGCCGCTGTATCACTTCCCAATATGGGAAAGTAATCTCCATTTNACAATTTATATTTGCATTGCCCTATGCCCATTAATAATTTTCGTGGCTTAATTTGTTGAAGGCTTGAGAAATGACAGAACATGAGAACGTATCAGGACAAATGTTTGTTAGATGCTAGGTGGTGGTTACGTAATTAATTAATTAATTAAAGTCGTCAGGGAACCGACTACGAAGTGCATGGCCCACACGGGACACCGCGCACCTAGCTGCTGGTCTGCAACATACGTTTGTTTAATAACTTCGTGCCGGGACAGCGAGGAACTCGCGTTTGTTAGTAATCAGCGGCAGCTGCGACGGGGAAGATGGAACGGGGAAAGCAGGTCGAGGTTCACAAGAAGCAGCCTTGTGCGCAAAGCTCAGAAACGGCAAAGCTTTTCCCCAGCCCCCCTCTCGAATTTTTTTCCCCCGCTGCAGTATATTCCCCTGGTGATTAGTTCGGCCGTCCATCACTTACAGTTCTTATGGCTGCCGCTGGCAAGCCAGGCGGGTTGCCTGGCTGTGCGTGAAGGTAGATGCTCCCCGGCCCTCCGAGGTAATTTCCTTCCCAATCTGCATGGCTTGGAACAACCCGGGGGCCATCAAACACACTGCCGCTGTATCACTTCCCAATATGGGAAAGTAATCTCCATTTNTTGGAACAACCCGGGGGCCATCAAACACACTGCCGCTGTATCACTTCCCAATATGGGAAAGTAATCTCCATTTCCCTCTACCTGTTGAAACTAATCGGATCAGGGCGGATTCTGAAGATATTGCGAAAGCACTCCCGTGGAGTCAGCGATAAATTGCTTATTTATTTTTAAAGACCTTGCCAGTTTCTCATTTAAATATATTTGAAACAAAAAAAATGCCAGTGTTTATACTTCAATGTAGCAGTAATTTAAATTTTCCGGATTTTCCTCAACTGCTTTCATTTTCGGGTTCGAGGCAATATATAATGCAGAACCGTGGTATAGGGCTTAATACATTCTATCACTTCTTGGTGTTACGGCAGGTANTTCGAGGCAATATATAATGCAGAACCGTGGTATAGGGCTTAATACATTCTATCACTTCTTGGTGTTACGGCAGGTATATTTTAATCAAGAAAATGTTCTATAGTAGTGAGGTAAAATAGTTATTTCATAAGTGCATGACCAATATTAGGCAGGTTTGGTTATATATGTGTTAGTGTCACTTCAGTACTTCTGGAAACGCCACAGGCTCTAACGCATCTCCCAGAGACACAAACTACAATTAACTTTTTGTATCCCTGAAACTGGCTAGAAGTTCAAGAATGCAACTATTATTGATTGTAACGGAATGTACACGTCAATATGAACTACCAAATATCACCGGCATGAACTGCTTCAGACATGTTTGTAATGTTTAGTTACGTTAGCAATTTTTTTTTATGAAGTCGTGCTTTTTGCATAAAATAACTTTTCTATATTGGAAAGTTTGTTTAACTAAACAGCATCCGGCTTTGCGCGCAGTTTGTTCAACCAATTATTTGATTTTGGGACACGTTCTGCTATATCCAGCACTAGATTTTTTTTCAATTGAAGTGTATAATTTGTTAGATGAAAAATAACAACCTGTTTTGTTTCAAAATTTTTTTAGCGCATAAAATGTTTTATAATAGGAAGTACATAATGTTTGGGTCGTTCATTAGCACAATGAAAGAAAGATTTTGTTTCAGGTACCAAAGTAATTTTTCTGTCGAATATTTGCTTACACTGAACAAGATTTTGTTCACTCAACTAATGTGCTCTTTCTCCAAACCTCCACAGTCGTTCCCTTAAATCAAATAAATCATCTATAAATAATGTGTCGAGCCGAGCATACATATAATTCATTGTAACGACATCATCTACATGCGTTTAGTAAGCAAAACTACTTTACAAGTACGTTCAACAAATCAACTTGGTTGACGTAAACATTTTAAATATTGTAGAGTCAATTAAATGTTTCGTTTGGAGTGAATAGGAATTTGGTAAGCTTGAATAATTTGAAATGTTTCGCATCACAGAATCTGCTGTGACAACAAAATCAGTTTAGTCCAATACTGGCATTTATTTGATTGGCTGTAGGGTAATTGGGTGATTATACTGCCTTCGTTCAAATGTACAGTTCCAGAGTTTGCTTATAGTTGATGTCACAAATTGCATAGTAACAGTAGGGGCCTATATGTTGTTGAATTTACTGGTGCTTAGTGATGGCACGAACCNGATGTCACAAATTGCATAGTAACAGTAGGGGCCTATATGTTGTTGAATTTACTGGTGCTTAGTGATGGCACGAACAGTTTCCATAAAACAATTTCAACAGAAAACAAAAACGTAAAGCTATATAACTCAAATAGTATTTGACGTAAATGGCATTCATTATGATTTGTATGAAATGAATAATTTATTGAATTTCTTAATATTCACCGTTGGCGAGGTCGCTTAGACGCGTCTTGCAGACGCAGCTATTCAAAGTTNAATTTATTGAATTTCTTAATATTCACCGTTGGCGAGGTCGCTTAGACGCGTCTTGCAGACGCAGCTATTCAAAGTTAGAATCACGGTTACCTGTTCACTTTTTTTGATAACAAAATAACTCATATACGTACAGTCAAACAAACTGTTATTTGCACTGACCAAATCTTACACGTTTGGGGTAGGAGAAATAAAGGACACCATAATAATTTCGTTTCGCCAACAAAATATTTAACTACCCACATACATACATTGTTAAATAATCAAAAGGATGTACAGCCGCAACAACTGATAAGAACTTCCGGGATCAGGCAGGCACGTTCCTCTTGCAACTGACGTTCAAGGTCAAGCCTGTTTTCGGATGTGTTAAAGGGATCTGGGATGGGGAAATTAAACTAATAGTACAGGAAATACATATATTTAAGCGTTATACACATGCTGTACATGACCTAATACACTAACATCACCATTCGTACCAACCAACTTTCGGAACACCTTTATAGCTTCACCAAGTTCAAACTTAAGCCTACGCCTAGAATACAACAGTGGAAGGAATGTCACAGTACTTGAACGTCAGTTGCAAGAGGGACGTGCCAGCCTGCTCCCGGAAGTTGAACCGGATGTTGTTATCAGTTGTAGCGGATGTACGTCCTTTTGATTATTTAACATTGTTCTTATGGGTGACGTCATGTTATCGCTGAGCTTGCGTCGCGGCAGCGCCTATACTTACTGAGAGCTGCCGCGGAGTTTCATTAGTAGTAGGAAAGCGTTGTTCTGGAGCAGTGCGTTTATAAAGACTTGTGAAATTCAATTAGTTTTCACAGCGCCATGAGGCGAGCACGTTGTCATAAGAAGAGGTATATTTCAAGACCTGTTTTCAGGAATATTGTTTCTTTTGATAGTGATTTTGCTAAGGATGATGATGTTTTAGTCAAGTCAGTTACTACAGCGGAGGAGAGCTTCATTCTTCTAAGTTTTATGTACAGGTTGGCTTTGCAAGGAATGACTGCACACAATGGTTATGGAATTTTGGAGTTCTGCTTCTTCAGACATCCACACAACAGTACAGTGACTAGTGTTAATTATCTGAGTATAATAGATTCAAGAGATATTATTTGTTGGAAGACGTTTGCTGTTAACGAGCTTGTGGCTACTTCTAATTCTGTTATTAGTATTGCTCAGTCTCCAGTGTTGTATTCTAGGTGTAGGCTTAAGTTTGAACTTGGTAGACCAGCGTCATCGTCCGGCACAATTCCCACATGCGAAAATCCGGGAGTGACCCGGGATTGAAACCGGTTTGCCTTGGTAGGAGGTGAGCAGGCTGACCGCTCAGCCACCGCGGCCCCAACACAGCATATTTTTCACTGTAGATGCCTATTAATTCCGTAGTGCCAAAGGGGTTTTGCTACATATACACGAAAACAAAGTGATTGGGGGGGGGGGATAATACAATGCGTGTAGTTATCGGGTGATGCTGAAATGATCATAGAAAAGCTTAATTGCAGTAATTCTCCAAATCAGCTAAACATCATCTCGGCAGTTCTTGAAGAACGCATTGATACACTTAGGGTTGTATACAAATTGGTTTATTTTAAAATCAAATAAATAAAGCAATCGCCAAATAATAAGAGTTGGAAACAGCTTGTATGGTCGTATAATAACCATATCATAAATTAAGCTCTTATTGCTTGTTTTCACGTTCATGAGCGCCAAAATAAGTAATGCGCACCTTAATCGTAAATATGTGTCATTTTGCAAGAAATACCGGAGTCGGGCTTGCTAGGGCGTCTTCTGAGAACGAGATATTTGGTCCGAATCTCTGGTAGACCATTGATGTGTCTGCCGTATTTATATATGTTCAAGTTAATATACCAGTCACCAGTCCATTATACAAGTAGGTATCATCAGCTCAGTAAAATTAAATTGATGTATTTTAGTTTCTACCTATTTCAACAGTGTCTCATTAATCTTGTAATTATTTATAAGTTAGTAGATCCCTTCTGGGAACGCTACAATTAAATTTATATAGCCGAAGTGTTCATATTTGCAAACTATATTAATAGACGTTCGTAGGTAAAAATATTGTAACACATAATCAAGTGTGATCGAAAACATTTTTGGTTTAAATTTTACAAACAAATATCTGTTATAGCCCTTTTTGTCAAAAATATTATGTATTTTGGGAAAAACTGATATTAAAACATTCGTGTCCGCATGTATAGCGTTGCTGTCTATATTCGCTTCCCTAAAAAAAATTATGGTAAATATTAATTTTTTTTATCTTAAAAATTTTACACGAAAGAAAATTTTTTATAAATTATTGTTCTGATACGTTGAAAATTCCTACTGAACTCTTAAAAGTAGACATTTACGAATCCATAAAACCTGTGTCCGTCAATAATCCTGGCTACACACTGTTTCTACGTAAACTTCCGATTTAGATTGAAGACAGTTAAGCATATATTTTGGATAAATCAGTCGATCAGTACATTATCCCACTACGAAAACCATTACACCGTTTGTGTTCTCCCCACCCTCCACAGTAGCATAATCTATCACTGTCAGTCTCGACACGATTTCCGTTTAGATTCATCTTGGTGTGGATTTTTTGTTTTTCGGATTTATCGCTTGCGTTTTCGTGTTTTCGATAAGTATCATGTAATTTACTTTGACAATTATTTTTTTAATAATAACCCCGATAGTTAACTAGTATATGAGTAAATCAAAATCCGCAGTTTATTATAAAAGTTACGTGAAATTTCGTCTATTCTTAAGAATTATGTATTTGCTTTATCAAGACTTCTGCATTAAGAAAAATGGTTTCCATATTTCGCTTATATTACGCAAGACGAACCTAAAGTCAGACACCTTGAGAGAACATTCAGTTTGGTGCGGTCGATCGTCATAATCTCTTGCTAACCTAAGATGTGTTTTCTCGTGCTACCATTAGGATATGATCTGTGAACGTGTTTCTGCCAATGTGTTGTTTATTTTTGTTACAAATATTACATTTAGAAAGATCTGAGAACTAAGCGTCGCTGCGATTTTGTCGTTAAGCTAACGTAACCTACGCACAGCTATTCTTACTCGCGTAAGACAAGCTGTTTGTTATTTTTATGCCACATGTTGACTTAACAGTGGAATATTGAGCTCGCAGTCAGCGATTACGATATTTGATGTGCAAATGATGTGTTATAATAAGAATTTTTTATCTGCTACATACACAGTGTGCGTTTTCAAAGAAAAACTTTATTTTCATAATTTAAAAGTAAAATTAAATTCGTATTAATATTGAAATATGTTAAGTGTTTAATTATGTACAACATAATTATCATTTACAGTACATTATAATAACAATTATAATTATCTACAAGCAAATATTTCCCTAGGTAGGGCCTATATTGCATAAATATTGCGATTTTTTTTCTAATGGCTTTGTTTCTATGAGAGTGTGTTTTTATTAGTCTTATTGAAAGTAATGGGCTGTTTTATGGGATTGTCACCTTCACTCGAAACTTTTTACAAAAATTAGTTTTCTTTAATTGGTTAAGGGGCAGAGGCGGGAAATTGGGATCAATTTTATAATCATCACTACAATTTTTTTATATCCTTATTTTCATCCCTAAACAATTTTTAGTCTACTTTCCGAAGGAAAGAATGGTAATGAGATCACTTTCCTGTCGGTGTGTCTGTGTGTGTGTATGTGAGTATGTGTGTGACTGTGCGTGTGTCCCGTATTTCAATATTTGAAGGCGTTAACCGAATTTCATTAAACTCCTACACATATAGTACTAAGTAAGTACACCTGACATTTATACTTTCGTCCACGCCAGGCACCTAATTTCAAAATGGTGTCCATTTTAATATTTAGGGTGATATGTCATATCTCGGAAACCATTCAACCTATTTATACCAAATTTTGTATGGTACCAGCGCTAAGTGTAAGCATTTAATTCAGAGGTGAAGATTGTTATCGGTCCGCCTTTTGGAAGATAGCGCCACATGATCAAATATAGCTTTTACGTTATATCTCGCAAATTACTCAACCTTTTTTCGACGAATTTGGCAAGAATGTAACAATATGACAAGCCAGGTAAATGTAAGTTATTAACATTTATTAGGCACTTATTTTTTTATTGCGACCATACAAATATTTTAGGTTTACTTGGTGTAACTACCATACCGTTTGACCTAATTGAACCAAAATTTTTAAGCTCACACTTTATATTACAAGCATCACATAAGCCAAAAAAACAACCGCTTGTGTCTGACATTTTTTAAGATAGCGCCAAATGAATTAAAATTGTTTTGTGTAATATCTAGGGAAAAAATTGTCAGATTGCCCCCAAATTTGACAATCTGGTAGTACTGTGGCAGTTTATATGTACAAATATGTTTCAAGTATGTCAGACACTTATTTTGAAAATGGCGGCCATCTAGTTATTTTAACATTGTATGCCATATCTTCGAAACCGGGTAATCAATTCCAAGTTAATTTTATATGCTGAGAGTATATATAACAAACATCAAATGTGTCTGCACCGAGCCTCTTTGTCAAATTTGAAAGATAGTGCCACATGAATAAATACAATTTTGGTCATTTCTCGGGAAACAATTGACCTATTCCTGCCAAATATGGCAAACAGGTAGTAATGCAGTAGGTGATGTCAACTGATTAGTTTTAGATACGTCATGCACTTATTTTTAAAATGGAGGTCATAAAGCTATTTTAGTTTTATATGTTATATCGTCGAAATCATGTAATTCATTCCATTTAAACTTTGTATGCTGGCTGTATATATTATAGCCATCATATGTGTCGACATAAAATCTCTTTTTTCCGCCATTTTGTAGAATAGTATCAGATGAGAAATTAAAATGACGCGATAGTTTAAAAAAAACGATCTATTTCTACCAGCTGTGGCAAATAGGTAGCACTATGGCAGGCCATGAAAACATAAATTTCGAGAGGATCAGACATACGTATTTTTAAAATGGCGGCCATGTAAATATTTTATCTTCGAATTTTTTATCCGCGAAACTACGAAACCAATTTCAAATTAACTTTGTATGGTAACAGTATCAATTGTACCCGTGAAATTTTTATGCAAAGCCTCATTACTCCGCCATTTTGTAAGATAGCTCCACATGAAATAATACCATTTTTATGTAGTATCTCGGAAACAATCGACCAATAACTTTCAAATTTGGCGAAAACGTTGTACTGTGGTAAGCCAAATTAATGTATGTGTTTTAAGTGTGTAAGTCTCTTTTTTCCGAATGGCGCCAATACANGTTGTACTGTGGTAAGCCAAATTAATGTATGTGTTTTAAGTGTGTAAGTCTCTTTTTTCCGAATGGCGCCAATACAAACATTTTACCTTAGTGTGCTGTATCAACGAAACTGTGTAACATATTTACATTTAACTATATATATTGTATCTATGCCAATTATTGTTTGTGATAATGTGTAAACTTTTGTCCTCCATTTATGAAGATCGTCACATGAGCAATGGAGGTTTTATGCCATATCTTGAGGACTTATAAACCGATTCATGCAAAAATTTCACGAATTATTGCTACAGTGGGTTATGTAAATTAACTGTATTATGGGCGGCAGGCATGTTTTAAGGGGGTTTTAATATTTACATAAGATTAATTTGTTACATATGTTTAAAATTTCAACAAAATTTAACTTAATTTTGTATGCAAACCGAATTAACTAAAAGCATAATTTATGCATACAGAAAACCCCCTTTTTGGCAAAATATTGTCAGGTGAGTAAATGGGATATTTTGCCATATTTCCAGACAATTCAACTTTTTCCCAAATGTTGCACAACTGCAGAAGGCCATGTGAAGATACATGTTTTGAATATGGCCAGACATTGATTTTCGAAATGGTGACCATATAAATATTTAGGTATTTTGNTGTGAAGATACATGTTTTGAATATGGCCAGACATTGATTTTCGAAATGGTGACCATATAAATATTTAGGTATTTTGGCTTTTATATTTAACAAACTAACCAAATTAAATCAAACTTTTTATGCTGATAGAATCTATTAGAAACAATCNTTTTGGCTTTTATATTTAACAAACTAACCAAATTAAATCAAACTTTTTATGCTGATAGAATCTATTAGAAACAATCTTTTCAGAATCTCTTTTTAGGTAGTTTTATAAGATACTCCTGTTAAAAAAATAAAGTTTTTATGCCACATATCGGAGACCAATCAACCGATTTCCTCCAAAGTTTTCACACAAGTTGCGTTATGGTAGGTCATGTATACTTATGTGTTTTTAGTGACTCAGATAATTATTTTCAAAATGATGGCCGTGTAAATATTGTAGGTTAGTGAACCCTATCATTCAAAACATTAGACTGATTACATCCGAAGTTGAAGTTCCGAATCCTACCTCTGCGATGCAGTTGATTGCACGCTAGCTTAATTTACGATTTTTCCTGAATTTGAATCCCGGGTAAGTCACTCGTGCATTTTAATTATCTTGGTACTGTTTCACATGTTTCTGGTTTCGTCTCTAATGATATTGCTGTCAATGAGACGTCAACGCCTACCTTCCATCTAAGCTTTTAAGAATTTCACAAAAATATATTCGCACTCATGTAGAGGTAAGTAGGCTCATTAGTTATCAGTAACTTCTTGTTATTTTTGTGTAACTTTCAGCTTATGACAATTATTGCCAGTCCTATTTTTAAACTTATTTGTGATGTTTTCTTAATTTTTAAATTTTGTGGTTGTGATTCTATTATTTTTTTAATCACCCTGAGAGTCAGGTTATATTTACACACAAAAAGTGTTTAGTGTATTATACTCATATCTGTTCTTCGAGTTTCATATTTATATGTGAAAGTTTGACTGGTACTACAACAAAGTTGGTAATGCTTTGAGTTTGTACTCTTGTAAAGCAATTACTAGATAATATCTCATTTCATAGTTACGGCATGGCAAATTGTTGCACTTGGCCTTAATGAAGAAAATTTTATAATATTGCCACAGACATCTAGAAACATGAACCATGCCTCAATTTTTTTTTTACATATAATTCTGTAAGTTTGAAAGAACAATGTAAATCTAAGCTCGTATACTTTAATACTACATACTCAAAAATCTATTATTCACAAAACTTTACGAAATATATTTTAATAGCATAATAATTGTAAATTTTACGTGCATTTGCTTTTGTGCAATTTAAGTTAACACAAACAAGCTATGTTCAATTGAAAATCTCAGATACTCAAAATAAACACATATAAATATATAGTAAAATATATATTATAAATATAATATATATAATTCAATATAAACACACAGTACATAATGAGAGTGCAGCAGAGAAGTGTAGTGAAACACATGCCGCACTATAGGGATAAAATTTACTAGGCCTTCAGTGTTAACAATCTCATATTATATTTTCGGACTTGTGTAAATTCTGTTATAAATACAAAACACAAAAATAAACCATTTATTACTACAGTGCTTTTTACCTAGAACCGAGGAAGCTAAACGACAAATTTTCACTAAAATATCATTGCCAATGCGCCACCACCCATCAGTACATGCTAAAGCACTGTATTCGCACGAAAAATACATAAATTATATATTTTTAAAAGTACAGAGAAGAAACGCCACAAATCTTTAAAAACCTGGTTAGGTTTGTGAAATTCTAATGTTTTGTAACACCACGACAAAGTTGGTGCTTCTGTCATCCGGCTGTCAAATTTTGGCCTTCGTTCTTCTGGACCGAGGCGTATTTTTTGCTGCTAATTATTCTCTGCCTACGCGTGTAAGCAAAATTTTGCAGGCATGTATGTCTGTTTGAACTACTTTTTATGACCGGCCGAAAACATCCAGTTCTTATAACCTGTACCTGGTTTTCCGCAGTTTCGTACACAGCGATGATGACTGCCATCAAACACGAGCATCTGCGCTGTGCGAGTAACATACGTCCTGGAGGACAGGGTTTGTTACCCCCACGTCCCTCTCGTTTGGCGGGTAAAAGAATGAGGTCACGGAGGGTGGGGGAAAGCTGATTCCCCTTCTCTTCCATTGCCTGTGCGACGCGATACAGCACGATTTGCCCTCATATAAAATTCACGATGTTTCGAACGAAAGTAATTTAAATTTTTTGAAACTCTGCGCTGGGGAATTTGAGAGTGAGAGTGGGGGGGGGAGGCGGTTTCTGAATACGGGCGGGTTGGAAAGGCAGTTGCCTCGGGATCTGAGAACACGCAGCTGAACGGCGTGGGAACTACTTCACATTCGACGCACGAGGGTTGTCGCAATCAAGACTGGGCCGTCAATTGTGTCGTCGTCTCGTTTTGCAACGCTGGTACGCGCTAGAGGCGCGGCTCCATCCGTGATACCGGCAGATCGCTTGGTAAGGGGTTGGTCACTCACGGGAGGATGAAGAGAGAGAGAGAGAGAGAGAGAGAGAGAGGGGAGATAAAACAGCTCGCAATCGAATCCGCGGAGGGAGATTGGATCTCGTTGCGTGTGCAATTTTTTTTTTTTTTCGCTACCACTCCACCACTCTCTCTTCTTCTCTTTTTTTTTTTGCGTTCCGGAGTTCTCATCGCCGCAATTGTGTCGTTTCGCAATTTTCCAGCGGCCGCGCGGGTGTTTTCTGCGGAATGATCCGCCCTGTTACCCCCGCCAACCCCTCTCCCGTGCCGCTCTCGACCCCACCCACTCCCCCTGGACAACCCACGAGATTAATTTTCCGGTCAGAGCCGCGATAAAGAGACTTCGCCCCCCTTTGAAGTAGAAGTACCTACTACTGATTCCATTCCTCTATTTCAAATAAAAACCTACCGTGATGCAAGAGACGCATGCTATAGGCTATTCGCGGTTTCTTCGCACTTTTTAAATCAAACCTTTGAAAAAATCATCCAATGTATGACGTATTTGCTTGTTTCCCAATTTTCTTTTGTATCACAAATATTTTATACTTGTTTTAACATCAAATAACATAAAAATCCCTGATTTTTGTTAAAATTGATATTCAATGATTTTTTTACAAATTATAATAATTCATTTATAATTTATATGAATTAAACACTGAGAAAATAGGTTGGTTTGGCAACAGCTAGTAATAAATAGTTCTTATGCAAAATTTTATTACACTTGAGTGCGCACGAATGCGGTGCGTTGTCCCTCTGGTGTATATTCTAGACTTGGTTAAGCTTAGTTGGCATGTGGCGGAAGAATATCCTGGAAATAGAACTTTCGTTAGCGGGGCTTCAAAAAAGTTAGACGTAATTGTAGATGGATATTAATAGAATAGTTATGTTTTAATTCTCGTAAAGTTTGTTAAGGTAAAAATATATTTAAATCAAAAAGTGCAACGCTTGTTGACAATACTTTTTCTGTCATTGCATGTACCATATTTTCGTAAGTACGGTAGTAAAACTGCCCGCAAACGGTACTTAAAATTAATTTCCTTCAGAATCAAGCAAATTTTCTTTCAAAATGTAATTAAAGATATATCCTATGAAGGAATCTTGATAAACGAATCGTTTACGTTCTTCGATCATGTACCAGAAATCAAGAACAAATATTTGGTTTTGAAATTTGTGTATTATTTAAGCCAATGAACTGATATTTCAAGATGCCTTTTCCAGCTGCTCGGAAAATTAGCCTTTTGTTTACAAACTCAAATCAAGAGTGGGTCTCGTGAAATTCTCAGCAGACTTTGTTTATCAACGGTGTCATTTTGCGAGTTTGAAGTAAGTGGCATCTCAATATACGTTTATTCATTGACACAAAACAAACTGTCAAAAAATTTTAATATTGAAACTGTTATGAATATTCAGTGCGATATCTATAGTTTTTGGGAAAACCTGGAGAGTAAAATTAAATGGTATTTGGTCATAATGGATAAACGACTCGCTCACCAGGCTGCATTCACGGACCAAACATTCTCGTAAATTTTTTCTGCGAACAGATTTTAGCTTGTGAAGTTCTCTGAAAGTACTGGCCATATTTGCATACCCTCAGTGTTTGAATACGCATGACTAAAAATAAATGTCTCTTGCTTCTCCCGAACAGCATAAGTTCCGTTAAGCAAGAAACTAAAACAGTGCTACAGAAACTATTATAATTTGATGTCTTTATTGTTGCCATAACGATATTATACTCTACTTAAAAAAAAAAAAAAGAATCAGCCAAGTTCCTTGCGTAATACTCAGATATTTTTTTGATGTCAGAACACGTGAGGTTTGCATGCTCTAGTAATGGGATATTTTCACAAGTAAAGGATGAAAATAGTATACCTCTATCTCTAAATAGTATAAAACAAAGTCGCTTATGCGCGTCTCTCTGTGTATTCGCTTAGTAATTGTAAACTACTTGATGGATTTTAATGCGGCTTTCAACATAATTTAGAGAATTTATCGAGGAAGGTTTTAATGTATAATACATTTATATTAAATGTAAGGGTAGTAGAAAAATGTCGAATCGTTTGTAATCAAGTCGTAAAAAACCGCTTTTAGGGCGCTTGCATAGTCAAATTGTTAATTGTATGTTGTTTAGCTTTTCAGTCCTTTTTTTAACTCTAGTTTGATAACAAGACAAAAAATATCCTAGTATCATACCTGCAGAAACTCGGGGTAAATTAACATAATCTGCTTCCAAAAGATGGTGCGCCAAGGTGTGTTCCAAAATGGGATCGGGTAGCAGTCAGTAGAGATGAAATGGGTTTTTCTAAATGTCGGCGAAATGACTTTAGGTCAAGTGACAGTAGGTCAAATGCCGTTTAGGTGTAGTAACTGTAGGCTAAACGAATTTAGGTGTACTGCCTGTAGGTCTAGAGCCTGTTGTTGGAGTTCAGACATTTCCTCGAACAGAATTTATCTGTGTTTTAGGACAAACGACTGTGGTTCAAACGACTTTCGAAGAGACTCCTTTCGCTGAAGTTAAGTTTAGGCGAAACGATTTTAGGTGTAGTGCCTGTAGGTTAAACGACTTCAGGTCTAGTGCTTGTAGGTGAAATGACGTTTAGGCAAACTGCCAGCTCAAGAGACTGTTGGAGAAACGATTTTAAGTCTACTGCCGCATTCCCATAGGATCGAGACAACGCTGTCACTTAATAATTGAAAAGTAAATTACAATTTACAAATTCGCGCTATTTCAGGCGAAAAATTTTAATGGACTTTTATGCTCATATGTATACCAAGAAGTGTGTGTCATTTTCTTCTACTTGAACTGCGTTGCATAGTGTTTGAAATCCTGGTTTGTTGATGAAACTATTAAATGTGCTTACAGTATGTTTACCTACGAAAAGACATAACACCCCAGACGAGGAAGGAATGGTACTTCGCAGTTACGACGAGTATTATAAATATTATTTTGGAGCTCTCCAAAATGTACATGAAAATTTGCTTTTTCAGACTGTCGTATCTTAAAGCATACTAACTGGACACGAGCCAAACTGCGATAGGAGCCTTCATTGAACTTTGCTACAGACTTTTCACCAATCAAATGATAGGGACACCTCTAAAAGTGCGATAGGTACCTGCAGTACTACGAGAATACTGCATGCCAGTTCAGAGCCCTTGAGAGCCGATGAGGGTTAAATGAGATGAGTATGTAGCAGTGCCGGAATGCAAAAGCGGGGAAACGGGAGATCCCCAAGAAAACCCGCCGACCAGGGGCATCGTCCTGCACGATTCTCACTTGCGAAAATCCGGGCGTGACCCGGTCGGGGACTGAATCCGGTTCGCCATGGTGAGAGGCGAGCAGCCTAACCACTCTGCCACCGTGGCCCCTGGCGCTCTTATGATACGTGCCATTGTAACCCTTAGAGCTGTCGTGCTTCTTAGCCAAAAAATAATGAAGCCATGCATGCAGATGGGCCCCTTAATTATGCGTGCTGCGTGGTATAACTAAAAAAATCGTTGATATGAATAATGTCCTTCAAATGCTTCACTCTCAGATGTTTTGTAAATAAAAATGGAGGAAAACGTTTCACGGGTCTAAGAGAGCCGAATTTATTGTTTGTTTTCCCAAGGAAGTTTTATAGGGCAAAGGAGACGTCGTGTGGACCCTGCTTGGGCATACTTGCGTCTCTTTCCCTCACTTCGCCATCTTTGAGAACTTCCGAACAAACAGTTCAAGTTCCACCATGCGTGTCTGCGTCGTTAGCCGCGTAGCTGTCCTCCACAGCTCGGTGCAGATCGAACAATTTCCTGCAGTTTGATCTTCTCGAGACTCTCGGCCGTTTGAGCACTATTCGCAATCTTGAAGCTCAAACAAGAAGTATTTGACTATCTTTCATGAGATGCAAGCGTTCCTTTTGTCACGTTTACACTGAAAGAAAATAACGAGATAAGTGACGACAGAAGAGTTTTGTAAACAGGCGTCATGGAAGCAGCAACCAAACTTCCGTACCAGCAACAAAATGGTCTGTTTGTTCATTACTGCACTTCTTGTTGCTGAAATTATTTTGTTGAAGTAACTATCTGTTTTGTAGGAGGAACAGAATGATCTGCTGTAGGAAGTATAATTAATTGTTACAGCTACAATCACAGACAAGACCACAACAAACAGTTCAGTTGCAGTTCAATGTTTAAATATTTATATGGTACTTAACCGGTTGCTGTCCCTATATTAACAATCTAGATGGGTTACGGGTAGAAAATTTTGGTTCCTACAACCATATTTTCTTTGTCAGTGTGATAATTGCTTTCCAAGTTTTACCTAAAAACCACATGTCGTATTAATATTGTGAAATTTATAGTGTTAAATATTTTTCTCAGTGTTTTTGAGAGCTGGGTTTACTCTACTCAAAGGTGAAGTTACAAGAATCTAGGTTGTTGGCTGTTTTGTAACTGAGGACAATAGGGGGTTTTGCTTCCCAAGGGCGCGAGTGCTAGCCTTTTGGTGCTACAGCCTAATATACAGCAGGGTGACTCTCTTGTCTTGGTAAGTTCCGTGCAGTTTAATAAAACAGCAAGGAACCAAAAACAAAATTGAATAATTCAATATTTACAACACAAAAGGCCGCAAGATTTGGAAAACACGTGGTTATATAGACGCGCATAGAACGCAAATCTTGTAAAACTGCCATGAAATCAATTACTGCTACAAATGATAACTGCCAGTGTTCAGAAAAACTGCATTTTTAATAAGCCTATGCGGTAAGAAGGGAAACCGGCAGTAACGTATAACATTTAAATATAGACTCTCGTCGAATTCTGAATAATAATGAGCTGGGAATTATGAAAATTTTATTCTTTTATAGAAACTCTTTAATGAGATTAGATATGTATTTCGCAGTGGCTGCAACTAAGCCTTTAGATGCTTTACTTTTTATTTGTTTACAAAAACCGTTCAGCACTTCTGAAAAAAAAAAAAGTGTCATTTGAAATTTTTCCGTTAATTTTATCCCCAAGTTATGCTCATTTTCTCTGTAACGGTATGACTAAATGTATTCCATAATCATACTTTTTACTTTGTATATTTTTACTCTGCTGTTTTCTAATTAACTGTTTCCAATTTTATGGCTGCATTGAATGGCCTCGAGGTGAACAACATTTTGTGCAATAATTGTTTATCTTAATGAGTTAGTAGTAAAACGAAAACACTTTACAATTACGGGATATCGGTTTATTATTTGTGTGTGTGAGTTGTGTTACACAATTTGCGAGCTTCTGATAAACTATATTAGATGTGATCAGTACCGTGACTAAATCAATCATATCCGAGAAGAGATAATGTTGTCCTTTTTTTCAGTTACTATATAAACCCGTGTAAAATGGGCTTAAAATATGAATTATCAAAACGTGGGATGATTTTACCTATAGGCTACATTTCCCCGGGTTCAGTTATTACTTTCATATTACAAATTTATAACTGTTTCTCATTATGGGTGTGAAAACAAGCATAGTCTGTTCGCGGTTTCTTCGCAATTTTTGAATGAAAACTCTTAAAAATCAGCCCATATATGCCGTGCTTAGTTGTTTCCTAAATATGTGATGTAACACAAGTGTTTTACACTTGTGTTAACATAAAAAAAACCTTACTTTAATTAAATTGAATTTTGTACTTATATTTGACCTGTAAATTATAATATTTAATCTATGCGTANGATGGGTGTGAAAACAAGCATAGTCTGTTCGCGGTTTCTTCGCAATTTTTGAATGAAAACTCTTAAAAATCAGCCCATATATGCCGTGCTTAGTTGTTTCCTAAATATGTGATGCAACACAAGTGTTTTACACTTGTGTTAACATAAAAAAACCTTACTTTAATTAAATTGAATTTTGTACTTATATTTGACCTGTAAATTATAATATTTAATCTATGCGTAATTTGAATAAAAACAGAGAGGAAATGGGTGTGTTGGTAATGCCTAGTAATAAATAGTTCTTATGCAAAATATTATTATAGTGAGTGGGCACGTATGCGGTGCTTTGTCCCTTCGGTGTAATTTTCTACACTCGGTGAAGCTTTGTTTGCACGAGGCGGAGGAATATCCTTGAAGAAGAACTTTGCAGGACTTCAAAAAATGGGGAAGTAACAGTAAATGGACTATAACAAGAAAATGTTTCTCGAATAGTGTAAACAGCTCCTCATAAAGCGTCTTTCGGCGCCATAATAGAATCAGTCTGGCCTACTGCAGCAACGCTAGTTACCCGGATTTCTTTAATATATATTTTTTTCTCGTAAAATTTATTTTATTTTAATTTATTTGTATTTTGGGGCCACGGTGATTTAGTGGTCAGGCTACTCTCCTCCCGCCTACTAGGCGAACCGGGTTCGATTTCCCATTGGTGGGTGGCATTGTCAGTTAAGGGAGTTCCCTAGAAAAGGATTTTTAAGGCCTCAAGGTCACGAAGGTAAGGAAGCATTGTGGCGGCGATGGGCAATAGCGTAAACAAACTTCGCGTGTGTTCTGTCTCCTCAGAGTTTTATGCAGTGATAATAGGTATTTGATACAACAATCTGCTTAGAAAAGATACAACAATGTTGCTCTAGTTTAAAATGCTGTTTTATAGAAGAATAAATACCATTGGACGAGGGCTATTTACAGCAATTCCTGTGCTGACTTCCCTTTTCAACAACCACATCTGTGTCTCAAAAATCAAATTTATGATTGAGCAACAAAATATCGACTTCCATTTCTTTCCTGAAAAAAAAAAAGTTACATTGAAATATTCCATGATTTTTTTTTAAAATTAGAATAGATACAAGCGATTACTATGGAAACAACGTGATAACTAGGGAGTCCCAGTTGTCTGTATTATCCAAATTAGAAATCCTGCGTGAATCGTCCGTTGCCGACGGCGTGTGCCTTCTTGCTCCAAGGCGTCCCTCGCCTCATATTTCATCTTCAAAAGTCACGGTTTCAGATCGTGAATGGATCGCTTTATCGACCGAGGCGGAGCGCGATGCATTATCGTATTTGTAAGACGAGCTGCCGTGACATGTCGCGCACGTGTCTGCCCCGAGGCCGTTTTGCAAAGACACTCTGTTCCGACGCAAACCGCGGATCGATCACGCCTAACAGAAGAAGCCTTTCCTAGAGCCCCGTTGCCCGCGCGCCGCGGCGGGCCAAGTGCATATTGACATTTCCCCCGCGTTTCAGCCCGAGTGGCGTCGGGGCTTCGACGAAGTCGCCGGACAAATGAAAGCCGTTGGAAGGAGGGGGAGGTGGCGCCCCAGGTATGTNGTTCTGGTTGATTTATGGCGTGCCAGCAAGAGGAGTTGATCGCGCCGTATTATTCTAGTGTCGCAAAGCATGATCACAAGTTGTTTACGGGTATCTCAACAAATAAAGCTCCTGGGAATACGACTTTTTGCCAGAAAAGATGAACAAAATAACAAATTATTTAGGATTGTACAGTTTTGTTGTTATATTAAATTTATTCAAAGAGAAAAAAGCCGTGAAAATGGACAACAATCACATTTTTAGAGCGTCCCTGCGCATTTTCCTTAAAGGTAGGAGAAAAATAAGACTGTACAGTCGTAGTTCAACCTATGCGCTTTCATCGCGTGTAATAAAATCCCACTGTAACAGGTCCCATTTGCATAGGATAGCGTGAGAGCGGAAGCACTGCACGCAGGTTCAGTACCTTGCAAGTAGGGGCGACGGGGCGCTGGTCGCACGTGTTATTGTCGCCCGTATCGCTGCGCCTCGAACGTGAGAAAAAAAACTCGAGGTCATGTACGTACTATTTAAGAGGCCCACCCTGGTTCTCATATGGATCTCATGGTATACAGTTGTGTCCATTCTTTTTAAACAAATCTATGGAATATTTCAATGATAACCTTTTCGCAGGACAAAGATAAAAGCCGATAGTATGTTGCTCATATGTAAATTTGGTTATTGAAACATGCATGTGGTCATTGAAAAATTTCAAAGTCAGCTAAAATCGTTGTAAGTAGCCGTCTAGTTACGATATTTTGTTCTTGCGAAAACAGTGTTATAAATTATAGGGACAATGCTCTACTGTTTCTGAACAGATTTCTTCATTTAAACCTCATAGCCAACACTTAAAATTCTGAGGGAAGCGGACACGAGCCAAACTTGTTATTGCTTTTCTAATCGCCACCTTCGCAATGCTTATTTGCGTCCGGATGTGACAGTCAGATGTTTGGTGTTGTTTACTAGGGAATCCCGTTACAGACGTTGAAACGCCTGGTGGTTTCCCCTGACAAAAATTAATATAAATACAGTATGTGTGTTGGAAAAAATAAAATAAGCAAAGGTTATATTTTAAAGGTGTAATCCGTATGTGTAATTTTACTGCGTAAGTACACATGTGTGATACAGAATGCAAGCAGCACAATCTCTTCTTTCTCTCTTCCGATCGCTCATTCCCTCCCTCTTCTAATTCTTCGTGTCACTCCCGATCCTAAGTGAGACGCCCGTCCAGTGTTTCCAGTCTTAGAGTGCTTCCGTTCAGTCCTTGTGTTCGCCTTATATATGTAGTCTACTAGCGAACCGGCCCGGCTTCCCCCGGTAACAATTTAGTTTCACAGCGATACTTTGAAAGACAAAAATGTTTACTGTGGGTCATCCTTAAAAGGTAAACATATGCCATCTGGGACTTTTCTGTAGACCTTTTTGAGAGCTACAATTACGTAGTACGTTAATTGGATGTATCTCTTATGGTTTAGTTAGCGCAAGCCATGTAAGATCCCTAAAAGCTGTTTTTCACGACTTGATTACAAAAGGTTCGCCATTTCTCTACTATCCTTACATTAAATATTAATGCATTACACAACGAAAACTTCCTCAAGAAATTCTCTAAACGATGTTGAAAACCGCATCAAAATCCATCAAGTAGTTTAGAAGAACTAAGCGAAAACACAGACAGACGCGNATTTCTTTCCTGAAAAAAAAAAAAAAGTTACATTGAAATATTCCATGATTTTTTTTTTTAAATTAGAATAGATACAAGCGATTACTATGGAAACAACGTGATAACTAGGGAGTCCCAGTTGCCTGTATTGTCCAAATTCGAAATCCTGCGTGAACCGTCCGTTGCCGACGGCGTGTGCCTTCTTGCTCCAAGGCGTCCCTCGCCTCATATTTCATCTTCAAAAGTCACGGTNCGTCCGTTGCCGACGGCGTGTGCCTTCTTGCTCCAAGGCGTCCCTCGCCTCATATTTCATCTTCAAAAGTCACGGTTTCAGATCGTGAATGGATCGCTTTATCGACCGAGGCGGAGCGCGATGCATTATCGTATTTGTAAGACGAGCTGCCGTGACATGTCGCGCACGTGTCTGCCCCGAGGCCGTTTTGCAAAGACACTCTGTTCCGACGCAAACCGCGGATCGATCACGCCTAACAGAAGAAGCCTTTCCTAGAGCCCCGTTGCCCGCGCGCCGCGGCGGGCCAAGTGCATATTGACATTTCCCCCGCGTTTCAGCCCGAGTGGCGTCGGGGCTTCGACGAAGTCGCCGGACAAATGAAAGCCGTTGGAAGGAGGGGGAGGTGGCGCCCCAGGTATGTGAGACGCGTTTTACCCCCACTCAGGTTTTGGTTGATTTATGACGTGCCAGCAAGAGAAGTTGATCGCGCCGTATTATCCTAGTGTCGCAATGCATGATCACAAGTTGTTTACGCTTATCTTAACAAATAAAGCTCCTGGGAAAACGACTTTTTGCCAGAAAAGATGAAAACAATTACTAATTATTTAGGATTGTACAGTTTTGTTGTTATATTAAATTTATTCAAAGAGAAAAAAGCCGTGAAAATGGACAACAATCACATTTTTAGAGCGTCCCTGCGCATTTTCCTTAAAGGTAGGAGAAAAATAAGACTGTACAGTCGTAGTTCAACCTATGCGCTTTCATCGCGTGTAATAAAATCCCACTGTAACAGGTCCCATTTGCATAGGAAAGCGTGAGAGCGGAAGCACTGCACGCAGGTTCAGTACCTTGCGCGTAGGGGCGACGGGGCGCTGGTCGCACGTGTTATTGTCGCACGTATCGCTGCGCCTCGAACGTCAGAAAAAGAACTCGAGGCCATGTACGTTCTCTTAAAGAGGCCCACCCTGGTTCTCATATGGATCTCATTGTATACAGCTGTGTCCATTCTTTTTAAACAAATCTATGGAATATTTCAATGATAACCTTTTCGCGGGACAAAGATAAAAGCCGATAGTATGTTGCTCATCCGTAAATTTGGTTATTGAAACATTCATGTGGTCGTTGAAAAATTTCAAAGACAGCTAAAATCGTTGTAAGTAGCCATCTAGTTACGATATTTTGTTCTTGCGAAAACAGTGTTATAAATTATAGGGACAATGCTGTACTGTTTCTGAACAGATTTGTGCATTTAAACCTCATAGCCAACACTTAAAATTCTGAGGGAAGCGGACACGAGCCAAACTTGTTATTGCTTTTCTAATCGCCACCTTCGCAATGCTTATTTGCGTCCGGATGTGACAGTCAGATGTTTGGTGTTGTATACTAGGGAATCCCATTACAGACGTTGAAACGCCTGGTGGTTTCCCCTGACAAAAATTAATATAAATACAGTATGTGTGTTGGAAAAAATAAAATAAGCAAAGGTTATATTTTAAAGGTGTAATCCGTATGTGTAATTTTACTGCGTAAGTACACATGTGTGATACAGAATGCAAGCAGCACAATCTCTTCTTTCTCTCTTCCGATCGCTCATTCCCTCCCTCTTCTAATTCTTCGTGTCACTCCCGATCCTAAGTGAGACGCCCGTCCAGTGTTTCCAGTCTTAGAGTGCTTCCGTTCAGTCCTTGTGTTCGCCTTATATATGTAGTCTACTAGCGAACCGGCCCGGCTTCCCCCGGTAACAATTTTGTTTTACAGCGATACTTTGAAAGACAAAAATTTTTACTGTGGGTCATCACAAGGTAAACATATGCCATCACGGACTTTTCTGTAGACCTTTTTGAGAGCTACAATTACGTAGTACGTTAATTGGATGTATCTCTTATGGTTTAGTTAGCGCAAGCCATGTAAGATCCCTAAAAGCGGTTTTTCACGACTTGATTACAAAAGGTTCGATATTTCTCTACTATCCTTACATTAAATATAAATTCATTACACAACGCAATCATCCTCAAGAAATTTTCTAAACGATGTTGAAAACCGCATCAAAATCCATCAAGTAGTTTAGAAGAACTAAGCGAAAACACAGACAGACGCGNTCTAAACGATGTTGAAAACCGCATCAAAATCCATCAAGTAGTTTAGAAGAACTAAGCGAAAACACAGACAGACGCGGATAAGCGACTTTGTTTTATACTATTTAGAGATTCGCAGTATTTTCAGACTTGCTCAATCAAACTTTTGACAAATATCTGAACGTATGGCGTGTTTGATAGTTTTCCAAATATGTCTTTTATTTTTATATTTAAGTAAACGTATTTAATTTTAGGTTGAACGGAAATTTTTCTAATATTTTATTTATAAATCATAAAATTCCATTTGTAGTTAATGTTAATAAAACAGGGATAAGTAAGGCTTCTTGTTAATGCCTAGTAAAAATAGTTATCATGCGCAATATTTTTGAAGTGAGTTCGCACAAATACGGTGCGATGTCCTTTTGATGTAATTTTCCAAACTTGGTTATGTTTTATTTGCACGAGGCGGAGGAACAGTACAAATTTATCAGGACCTCAAAAAAAATTGAATAAAGTATTTAAGGTAAACTGAGCAATTTGAAAGCTCTGCTTAAGTTCTACTTGTACGCACATTGCGTATTATTCCGCCAATGTAAATGTAGCATTTCCATAGGCCTGATCACTTTACTCATGCATCGATCAAGAGAAACTGTCAAATTATTGGGAAAAGTAAATATTAAAAAAANATAGGCCTGATCACTTTACTCATGCATCGATCAAGAGAAACTGTCAAATTATTGGGAAAAGTAAATATTAAAAAAACTCCTTATTTTTACGTTTATTCGCATTAAAAAGAGCAGAAAACAAAATTAACAGTTTCAGTATTCACGANAAAAAAACTCCTTATTTTTACGTTTATTCGCATTAAAAAGAGCAGAAAACAAAATTAACAGTTTCAGTATTCACGAATATTTGCATAAAACATTTAACTCAGTGTCAAGAAATGCAAATACTTTATCTTTATGGTTGCCAACTTTACTGGGCGTATGCCAGCCAGCGTGCCCGTTAAAATATGTGCAGAAGGGAACAGTGCCATTTTTCAAACGTTGATTTTAAAGTGCTCACACAACCGTGAACATCATATAGTAACAATTTATGTACTTCGTTCTTTCGTCGCCCCATATTCATTTCACCTCCTTCCCGTGGGTGCTGAAGACCTAGTTGTTGCGTTATAACTGTATATCGACAACAAGATTTCCGTAATCACCAGACGCGTTTCATGAATAACTCACTTCAAAGAAACAAACTTTATGCGCAGCCAGTGAATTCCCTTTCAGGAAGTGTCTACGAGTCACGTGCAAATCTCAGCAGACTTTTTGTTCTCTGGCTTATAAACCCCTTCGTTTAATGGGGATGGTTTACACACTAGACGAAATCTAACGTTACACCCGAAAACCTTTCCGAATTTCGAATGTGGACTCGTGGCTCTTCACATGGCANCACTAGACGAAATCTAACGTTACACCCGAAAACCTTTCCGAATTTCGAATGTGGACTCGTGGCTCTTCACATGGCAGGCTGGATTTTATGCCATGGATTTAGTCACGTCATTCGTGTGTTATAAATCATAAATTTATTGTTTGCATGAAGCTAGTTGTAGTTAGGCAAATGATTTCACTGATTAATCGTATCTCATCATCTTGCCCACGGAGACCGTGCCATGATTTTGCCCTGAAGGGAATGGATTCCGTGCGTGAAAATCTCGTGCGTCTTGAGAACGGCCTAATCAGAGAAGTCACATTCATAAACATGAATCTTACTGCCAGACTACCGCTGCAGATACATCAAAAACATTTTAACTTTAAAACACGTATTTTATTGTCTATTTAAACGACTTTTTAAAATTAGGATTAAGTGTTAACCCTGCAGTATTCAGGATATGTATAATATGCATTTGATCAAAGATATGTGAATACCGACAAACATGCTACTACCAACAAATTGTTTCTCAAGATGCACAGTAGATCTTACCGGTGAATTATTAGATCGGTAGAGTTTATTCGAATTATCTTCAAACTTTCTGAAATAAACCTTTGAAAAATCACTACATGTACGGCGTGTTTGGTTGTTTCCCTAAATATATAATGCATCACAAGCGTATTATACTCCTGTTAAAATAAAAGTATCTTATTTTAAGTTTCTTATTTTACTTATTTGTTTCTATAAATTAAAATATTACATTTATAATGAATTTGAATNGTATCTTATTTTAAGTTTCTTATTTTACTTATTTGTTTCTATAAATTAAAATATTACATTTATAATGAATTTGAATAAAACCAGAGAGAAAATAGATGTGTTGGTAATGCCTAGTAAGAAATAGTTCTTATGCGAAATGTTATTTAACTGAGTGCTGTTCATTTGCTGTAATTTACTAGACTTAAGCCTTATTTGCATAAGGCGGAGGCATAGTCTNTATTTAACTGAGTGCTGTTCATTTGCTGTAATTTACTAGACTTAAGCCTTATTTGCATAAGGCGGAGGCATAGTCTGAAAGTATAACTTTAGCAGGGCTTCAGGAACGTTGGACGTAACCATGAATGGACTATATACGATTATGTAAAGTAGGCGTAATCATAACTATTCGCTAGTGTAGGTATTTTCACAAATGACTTACCTCTCCAATTAAGCTGTAAATAGTTTTACTATTTACACAAAAGTTTTATCAATGCTCCAATCCTCATTATGCGCATTTCATAGCAGCCGGCTTGCTGCTGTTTCTGCGCGCGTGTCACAGTTAGTAAAAGATTTGTATTGGTTCACCTTGGAGTGGAAGTTCTCTTACACTGTCGGTTCCCACAGCAATACAATATGCGCATGGTATTGACTTTTGTACATGCTGCCGACCCGTTAAGTATTACAATGCTTAGTTTTAAATTTGATACTCAAACTCCTCGAAAATATGGAAAGACAGAATAATTGTCAGGTTCTTTTATATGCATATTGATAATCATTCATTTAAAAACTAGTTGTACTTTCACGCCCCAATTTATTGGAAATATGAGCGGCTATCATAAATATGATATATTTAGCGAAAACAATCTTAGTAGTGGTCTCAGATATTTTTTCTGTTGCGCATAATCCAGACACATAAATATTTTCTCTAGCTCATTAATAAAGACGGCTATAATACAAAGTATTTCAATGCAGTACTATGCTTTAGGGAAGATTTATCTCGCACTGCAGGAAATGCTCTTACTCTATTGTATACGTATATCGTATGTTATAAAAATGAGTTATGTTTAGTAAACAGCTTTCATTTTAATTTGTAATTGTTTTAACTTCATAGTTCTCATTGAATTTCCCATACTTGCTGTTCTTTAGCTCAGCATTCATTGCGCATCAATAGAGGGAGGGGTACTTAAATGACTTCTCCAGAATATGCCAGAAAAGTGTAGATACAATATTTTCCGACAGCGATAAAGCTGTTTACTTTATTTTACTTCGAAATGTTTTGATTGTGGTGGTACCAGAAGCAAAATGTGTGTTGTGTTATCTACCCTCATATTGCAGCAGTAAGAGAACGGATGTCAAATTGAATGAGGAAAAAACCAAAGCCAGTGAAACCGGTTTCGATCAAACCAACGGCCTTTCGAATGTGAGTCAGGCGTATTGTTAATTCACATTGCGTTCGTATGGTGTGTGATTTATTAAAAAAAAAAAAGTTGAGCTTATTTTTTAACGCCTGTGTTATTTACATATGCCCCGCGTTATGTACTCCATTTGAGTTTCATTCGGCTCCTCGAGACGTTGTTTCCACTTAAATGTATCTATGTGACGATGTGTGTTCAGACTCGGCTTCACACACTTGAGAAATTCTTCGTTTTCGCATCATCATTTCGTATTCACATTAATTACTGTAAATGTACGATTAACGAAAATCTACATTTTTACAAGTTTATTAATACTTTTATGCGTCATTTTAATTGTGTGTTATCAGCTTCTTGTTAAATGCCAGGAACATATTCATATTGTATCAATAAGTTCCTGCCTTTTTGCAAGCAGAAATTAATCCACAGTGAGAATTAGATACAAAGGTATTGAACATTAAACAACTAGTAAATTGTAAATTTTCTATAATCAAATATTTCCCGTAATACCTGTTGAATATTATCATGCACTTTAACACGTGTGTGGGCGTGCAACTATATATTGCGCAGCGCGCATGTATACAGTATGTCTCAAATAGTCCGGCAGCATTCCCAGGAGGGGCAGTGAATACCAAGATGGCGAGGCGGTGAGTTCGCGCGCGGTGAGTTTACATAATTATCCTTCTCTCTCTTTCGAGTGCTTATCAATCAAATCTTGCAACAGTACCTCTGAAACTGAAATTATGTCGCGAAACGAAGAATTTCTGCATAATAGGTGAAGCCGAGCCTTAAGGCTTCGATGTTCAGTCGGAACGAAAATATCAAATCATGCGCCATGTCTCGTTAGTGAAAACCACATTTCAGTTGGTGTTCTGGCACTTCCCTTTTCAGCCCTCCACGAAGTGAGCATGCACAATGTTTCAAGTTTGAAATTATAGGTCCTGAAACGTTAAACATTTTAGGCCAATAACGTTAGTGAGCAACCTGTAAAAAATATATAAGTCCACGAAGCGCACAATGGCCTTCAGCAACCTAAGATAAATTATGAAAGTAAAGAGTTACGTGTTATACACTCGTAAGAGCACAGGTACTTTCAAGGTCATAATAAAATACATACCAACGGTCATTATGACTGATCACATCAGATCATTTGTACTTCAAAATGTTTCACCTCTCCATGGTAATGATCATTCCCATGTAGCGAAGTGGCTAAACTAGTCGTGGTTAGAGTTCCATCGAATGGCGAGCATATTTTATCACCAGTGGAGATTTCGCATGACTTGAAACTCGTTTACCGTTTCTGTGCTTAATGTGTCGTGTTAAAACTTATTGATTACACAGAATTTTTTTTTCAGTCGGAAAAGTTCTAATGTGAAAATACATTACAAAAATACGCCAATCAAGACGATGTGTAAGATTCGCAATGAAAACATGTTATTCAACTTTCTTACTAATATTGTACAGCTCCGTAGTAATCAGTCAACCTGTCTTAACCATAAAATGTGGCATGTTTTATTGCACGAGTTCCTGAAACTTCTTCTGTTACACACACCGACGATAAAATATGTATTTCCCCAGAGGCAGAAGCGGCCGAAGCCGGAAGCCTAGAGACTTCCTCCATAAATTATATATTTATTTTTATAGCTGGTGGTTGTCTTACAACCTGTTGCCTCTTACCATCGATAAATGCACATTTTTCTTCAGCGGGAATTTATTTCGGCGGTACATAAAGAATTGACTCATACTTGCCCCTCGACTACGTCAGGCTGTGGTGAAATAAATAACAATTTCCTGCCACACATTTTTTCGTACAAAACATGGTGGTTTTGAGTGTTTCTGTCAAAAAGTATTAAAATACTTTGTCTTATGAGACAGTTTGTCATCTCCTAAAGTTCGCGTATACTTCTTAGTTAAGATTAATGTTAATTAATCCCTTATATGTAATATCCTTAATGTGCTTGCTCTTTATTTGTAAGAAATATGTATCCACTAATTTAAATATGCAATGTTGATTTCTGTTAAAGTGACACACTGAATGCTGATACTAACAAGGAAGTTGGTATAGAAATTTATTTGCAAGACTAGTTCTTTACACATATGTTATCATCATTGTGTACGGCATATATAACGTCGTCATATGTGACAAAATAGTTTATCATTATAATTTATTAGTTTTTATATGTTTCCCCATTTCCCTAATATTCAAATATGTGATACAGGAACACTCTACTTCATGCTTATATGAACAAGATATCGTTTACGTAAATTGGAATATATTTTAGTATTTTAAAAATATGATTTTCAATGTTACTTTTGAATAGAAAAAACACTGTAGCTGGAACGAAGCCATTGCAAAACTTCTAAGCGTTTGTTGAAGCTAAGTCACGTCGCGAAACAAGACAACTCTGTAATCGTCACCATATACTTGTACCGCCTTTGTGCGGCAAAAATATAACTATGGCAAGCCGCAGCTCTCTCTCTCTCTCTCTCTCTCTCTCTCTCTCCCTCTCTCCCTCCCTCTCCCTCCCTCTCCATCCCTCTCTCTCCCTCTTTCTCTCTCTCTCTCTCTCTCTCTCTCTCTCTCTCTCTAAAAGAGCCACACAAATGTGCCAGTAAAATAAATTTTGAAATCTTTTTTATTATATCTTTGAATTTTGTGAAAAAACTTTTGCTACATAATGTGTTTGTCAGTTTTCGATGATCACTTTCTTTTGATGAAGGGCTTTTGTTGAAATTGTGTTTGAAACAGTAAAACTGGGGTAATGAAACTTTTTTTTTCGTTGAGACAAATTGTATTACATATATGGTCTACAAATTGAACGATGTTTGCCGTAAACATACACGTTATATATATATATTCTTTTACAGCACCCTTGATTGCTTGCTACAGTTCGTATCGATACAGGACTGATACATCCGTAATCCATAAACTAGAATCAAGAGTACTTTGTCGGTACGAGTGCTTGACAAGTAGTCATTCTAAACCCACTTAACACTGACCTCGTCTCCAGAAAATACGTCGCCCTTTCAACCTGTAGAAGCAATCAGTCACTCAATCAGGCTCCTTTGTCAGCGGAGTATAAAGACTTCATGATGGCCTTCTCGCATGCCAGCAGACGCCTCTACCTCATTTTCGCGCTATTGTGAAGTCAAGCGCCTTCTTATCACGAGCCCTACGCGCAGCGACGAAGCCTGAAAATTCCATACGCAATTTACTGGAACGCTTGCACATTCCCTTCATTAGAGCAGCAATTCAGAAACACTGATTAGTTGTATACACATTGTTAACAGTTACAGTTTTGAATATTCATGGAATGAATTTCAAAAGTAGACAAAATATGCGGCATTTCGCGTCAGCAGTAAAACATTTCAACCGGTATCAGAGATGTAACAATTTTGACTTGAAGCTCGAGACAAAAAAAATTATTATTTCAATCCGGAAATTTTTCGGATATAAATCCGGCGTAAATAAATAAGAAAGGTTGGTAAAATCTGACAAAATAATAGCTATTTCCATAAGTTTTTTTTTTACAAAACAACTGAAAAGTTTTAAAATATGTGTACTTAGTGCAAAAGAAAAAAAATATTTATTCTTTATTACTAATGTTAATCACCTACGTATCGAACTATACATCAAACAAAAGTTTTACACTGGAGCCATAAAGGTTTTTTTTTTCTAGGTTTTTTTTTTACAAAACTTTGTTTTCTTCGCAGTGCCTGCAGACGTCGCGTGCTGTCACCGTCGAACGTTGCGTGATGCACGCCAAACTTTGTGGCGTCCCTGAACGGACGCTTCACCCATGGTACGTCGGGACGCTTTATTGTGATTCGTTCTTCCGCAAACTTTCGCACGCCCTCGATTAAGCTTTTCACGCCACACGCTAAGAAATAGGCAGTGACAGGCCCTTTCTATTTCTACCTGTCTCCGCTCTTTTATTACCTCTCATAGTACATTCTGTCTTGTTGCTTTCTGACGTGGCAGATTTGTGTGGCGAAATAAGACAGGACTGCTAAATTCCGGTCATCCGGTTGAAGGGGGAAGTTTCCCCAACATATTGGAGTGACGTGTATTTCTCTATAACTAAATTTTCAGATTCAAAATTATAAAATAAAACTTGTTCAGTCACAGGGAAAATAAAATTCATATTTTCGAAATACTTAATTTTGTCATCGTGTTATTCGTTACACATCTGTAATCGTAATCACATGTCGTCTCATTATTTCCTATTTTTGGTCTCGCATGGGAAGATACGGATAAAACTGAAACCTTACGAACTTCAACATTTTTTTTAAGCAGTCATCCATGCCATGCGAATGTGAGTGAGTGAAGAGATTTGGGCGGCTCTTAACATCGAGGTCTTGAGAGCCTATGAGGGTTAATCGAGGTAGGTGAGATTGGAGCAGCGCTGGAATGCTAGGAGCGGGGGGAGCGGGGATCCTCGACCCCCGACCAACGGCATCGTCCGGCACGATTCCCACATGCGAAAATTCTGGGGCGACCCTGCCGGGAATCGAACCGGGTTCGCCTTGGTGGTAGTCGAGTAGTCTAACCACTAAGCCACCGCGGCCGCTATGTGATGTTTTGATTTTTAATGTCTGGTCATAAAGTTATATAACAAATGTGTGTAAAAAAATGTCCTTAATCAAACGGATACTACCCCCTTGAACACTGAGAAAAAGGTTTTGCTGAATTATGGTCGGCGCAACGAAATTAATATTTCGTATTGGGGCAGTGAAATATTTTATTTTTGTAACAAAATGATTTTTTTGATCGTATTTGGTTTCCGCAAACTAATATTTGGAAGGTGCAACCAAACATTTGTTTGGCTCTTCGTGCACTAAAAAGTTCTGGTTAATATTGAAAGAGACTCGTTTCCTTGACCGCTTACGGCGGAGCGCTATGCCCTAGCATTCTCGATTTAAGTGACTGCTGGTAATATGGGAATGATTTAAATGCATATAGTTTAATTACTGAACAACGTGCTTAAATAAGTAATTGAAGTTTTACAGCTTTTCTTTAAGTTTCCTGTTGAAATTTTTTTATTTAACTGTTAACACCTTTATTATTCATCATTAAATGCACTAACAAACGATGTTTCTATCCTAATTGTCACAAAAAATGCAAAGAAACTTTTGACCTATACTTTCAAACGAAGGCAATCAAACGATTAGGCAAACAAATATATGTCGCAGGGACATGATAAAACCGGAGATTTGATCAAATCCCTTAGGTAGATGATCAATTCACGGAAGATGTTAAAATGACAACTCTGTGGGGTGATTTCCCTAAAGAAAGTAAGTGATTTGATCAAGTTTCTTAACTGTATTAGTGAAAAGATGTTATTCTTGAAACTGGTAGCCTCATTACCTATAAAAAATTCCCGGCGAGCCTTGAAATGACCATAACACGAGTAGTGAACCTTCCTGCTGGCGCTGGGGCTCGGCGACGGTGCGTAATTTATGGCTACGCTTTGGGCGAGTTCTAAGTTCTTTATTTCATCTTTTCTATTGTAGACAACCACGTGCGAGTCAATATATGCACTTCCGGCGTAGGATTTGAAATCAAGTAGAAGGTCAGCAATTCGAAAATATTTTGTAATCTACTACATGATGTGATGCTCTTGTTGGGTTGGCGGTAGTTTCGCGACACGGTGTGGAACGTACGCCCATAACAAAATCCGAACCGTGGTCTATCTTTGACGCCCCACAGCGCCCAAACCATGCTTTACCGGACATGGGTCGCCTCTTAAAAATGATCGTTTTGCCGTCCTTCACAATATACTAAGCCTTATCGGTGTTGTTTTGAATCATCCGTTGTAGGTTGAATGAAGGCTCACGTTTAAATAAATTTAGTAGTGACGTTGTAAATTACTAATTGACGTTCGATTCAGACAGAGGGGCAAAGGTTAAGTTAATAAAAGTGGTAAATAGAGGCAAATGAATTTCGTAAACACGTTGAACGGCAGACTAGACTTCAAACATGTAAATTGTTTCTGAAGTTTAATGGCAAAGGTGCGATGAAACTGAATTCGAATATTGATTGTATCTCCATTGCCACAATAACTACGTAAAACGTTACCACAAAACGAAGATGAGAAATGCAAATGCATCAAAGATGTGATTATATAAACAAGCACATATATGGAACAAGAGACAGCGATTCAGTTAGATAATGAGTGACACATTTATGCTGTCATTGTTGTTTTTTGTTTCGTTCATTGTCAGACTGGGTCTTTATAATTTTCTGATAATTTGATGTCATTTATTTTTACGTACTGCAGTGTGTGTTCCGCTTGTGGTTTTGCGGTTTTATCATGGTAGTGCTGTCGTCGTTGTTTCTGTGTCGCTCGTTATCTAACTGGATCTTTGTCTCTTATTCCATATATGTGATTATTTATATTATCACGTTTTAATTTAATTTGTGTTTCACATTCATATATTGTTCTTCGATTTTTTTTATTATTACTTTTTTTTGTAGTGAGATTCAAACATGTATACTCTAGTGCTAATTTTATGATCGGATTGCAGTGGTGGGGACTTATCCTGTTCAACTTTCAAGCCAATAATAAACAAGGAGAAATGGTGTGACAGCATTACGTGCAAACATGTTGAAAAAGAAAACACTCATACAATAACAGCAGAAACAATTGAAAAAAAAAAGCAATTGTGGCCTGAGGATATACAGAACTGAGAAGTTTAAGCTGCTGCCAGATAAACTGGCGAAATACACGTACCTCTAGTGATCAACGTTAGTGTGTTCTGTGGTTTTCAGTTAAAACATTACAACTCAAAGGTACACACAGTCGGAAGCAATCAGTTAACTGTTCATTTGTGCAAATTGTTTGGTTGATAGTCTGTACTGATTTCAAAGAGTCCCACCTTAAACTGATGCCGAAAACTGATGAAGTTATATTAGGATGCGGCGATTGGCACATCAGGCTTCTTGGCGGCTCCTTGGTCCATCTTTCTCAGCTGACGTCTTGCAGAAAAAGAGACCGCTGTCTTCGTGTGACCTCCCTGAGATTCGCTATTCTCATGCTCCTTACACTTATCGAGATCCCAATTACGTTAGCGTCGCTAGCTAGGCGTCGCGGAGTTTACTGTATTCTGCAGAGGGCCTGTCACGCTTCCTATATAAGTCGCCCTGATCATCTGTAAAGATCAACGCACCCCGAGTCACGCTGAGAGAAACAAGTTCCATTAATCAAGAACATCCTTTCAGATAAATGCAGAAATTCAACACAACAAAGGACATGAGCGCTCGGCGGGATGCTTTGTGGAAGAGATATGCGCTTGTAGTTTTATATCTCGCCTGCCATTAAAAAATATTCCATTGATTGTCACACATTATCGTATAACTTCTCTGTCCTCGTTCGCACGGGACGGGCCAAGGTCAAAGCAGACCAGCGACACGTAACAATACTAAATCATAACATTGAGTCATAAAGACACGACGGCTGTTTCAGAAGTCATGGCAACTGTTGTTTATCTCCCGAAAATGACCCAACACAGGAAATGTACTTTTTACAGTTAAAAGTGTACATGTATGTTTTACTCCACGTAATGTATGTATGCAGGAATGTACGTCCGACAAGGAACAAACACAAATATTACTGCTTGAAATCACCGTTTATTGATATATTCCCGTACAAGCTGTATACACTAATGTAAACGGGTACGTACTGTATGTGTAGGAGCTATTTAACATCCTTACAAAGTAGTCTCCGAGGTTGCCCACGGTTCGTTGCCAGCGATGAGGCAGACGGGAAATAGCATTGGCTGCATGAGATCCGTCAATGTGCGCCACCTCTCGTCGAAATGCTGGTATGATGTCTGCCTCATCGCTGGCAACGAACCGTGGACAACCTCGGAGACTACTTTGTAAGGAGGTTTAACAGCTTGTACACGTACAACACGTACCCGTTCACATGAGTGTATACAGTTTGTACGGAAATATATAAATGAACCGGCGATTTCAAGCAGCCATGTTTGTATTTGTTTCTTGCCAGACATTCCTGCATACCCTTGTGGTGTCACCTTTAAAACTTACGTGTACACTTTCAACTGTACATAGTATATTTCCTGTGTTGGGTCATTTTCGGGAGATAAAAAATAGTTGCCATGACTTCTGAAACAGCCCTCGTAAATAAATAAACACAAGATTACAAGAATACCAGAACCGTAATTAACCCCTATGTATAAAACGTAAAAAAAAAACCATAGCAATTATTATGATTTCATTTACTATAAAACACGGTAAGGCGCAGGTTATTTGAAAATAATGGTTCAACATAAACTTGGTCCGTTAAAACTAAACTTAGTCTCCTAGCCTACTGTAAAGGCGTAATTCATTAAAACTATTTCTGACGTCACTTTTGGCAAGCTGGTTACGATGAGACTGTATGTTTGATGGGCATTTCCCTACCGTGCACGCGTCATTTCTGAATGTCAGCGATGTCTGAAATTTAAAGGGTTTCTCAACTCCAACTTTATTTAACATGAAAACATAGTGCAGTTACTTCACTTGTGTTATGCCGTGAAAGGAATTACATGAATACATTACGCAATGTAGAAGAACAGTACTTATTTTCCCCGCGTGAATAAATTTCATAAACGTAAAAATATTTTTTGGTACTATAGGCACTCAGGTTTTGAAAAATCTTTTAATTATTACCAACTGTANTTTTTTTTTTTTTTTTTTTTTTTTTTTGTATTTCGACGTATGTATGAAAGTCGAATCAATCGTACGAGGGAATGTATTTAAAAAAAATTATTTTCAAGATAGTCTAGGGGACATTAGCGTTGAAATGATACACTTTCGAATCGCATTTTCGACATTCTGTATGTTTTGTGTCGTGCAATATCAGCTATCAAATTATTGACTCATTTTCAGAAATAATTATTTACTTGGGTGTATGAAACATCAGGAAACTCCTCTCGGGCTTTGGCGGACCGTAGTATCAAACGCCTTGAAACTAGTATTTTCTTTGTAGCTGTAGCTCTTTACATTTCGGTTCCTAAATCCTGACAGGGCGCACCCATCGATTAACTGGAACTTGGGGGGTGGAGAGTAACAAATCATGCGATAATTGGTCCCCACGGATAAATGCTTCAGTGGTGAAGCGAAGAGGAAATATTATATTGTTACGGGATGCCTGAGGGGCGTAGCTGAGTTCGTGAGGGATGGAGGTCATGATAAAAATAAATGTACTAAATTTGATTCCAATTTATTCACACAGATATTATTTACAGCATTATTCTATCCATCCCCACTATTACTCTCTTCATTTCTCAATGAGCGCAATACTTAACGTCTATTTTTTTCTCTAATTAACGTCCTTCTTAATTTCTCTGTTTTGAAATTGTCAATTAACTCATACTCAGCATTAACACACTTTCAGTCTGTCTGTTGCCATCATTTGTAGTGTCTTTCACCCACGCGCCCAGTTCAATATTTCAACCTGCAGTCGTACTATTCACTGTGCCGATGCTCGTAGTCGCAGATTTTCCTCCCGCTAGTCACTTCTCTCGCCGCTCGTTTTGCTCTTCGTCGTCTATCGCCAAAACTCCAGCCACTCATCCACTCATCAACTACTCGGCTTGGTGGCCCGTCGCATTTTTATACTCGCTAGACTTGACCTGGGAAATGTTCTACGCCCCACGAGTCATGTTGCGAGAAACTATGGCAGTAAACAACTAGAAAATTCTTCAGATAAATTCAGAAACTCAATACTACCGAGGTCAGCAGCGCGCTCCGCAAAATAGTTATCGTATTGGCTCGCTTTTTGTAACAGATTATGCGAGTCTTGGATTATCGCTCGCCTGATCTTCCAAACATCCCTTGTGACTCGCCGCCACCATCATGTAACTGCTATGTCCTTCACTTCCACTCGCGCACGTAGGACAAAGCAGCGAGCGCGTAACTATATTGTCTTCGTCGTGGGCGCATTAAACTGATACCACATTGTTATTGGGATTGAATTGCAGCCTTCATGAGAGTAGTGAGTTTCTCGTCGTGATAAACACTAATTGTCACACAAATAGATTACAGAAATTCAGTTTTGTAAGCCATCTTTTTGTAATATTTACAAGCGTTAGGTAGTACATTTGAACAAGAAATTCTCAGCACAGCTTCAAGCTTGTTCTCGCTTTCTTTGTTATCAACGCCAAGTGTTCTCTGAGAAATGAGAGAAAAATGACGTATATATCGGATTTTGAATAGTTATTACAAGTTCGTGTTATATTTTAATTCGTTACGTGATGACGAAAGTGAGTTTCAAAAGTAAATTGTCAGTGGTTCAGATTCACCAAATAAAGCAAGGATTTTAAATGCCATAACTTAAAATAATACATATACATTGTTATATTACTTGAATTTTAACATTTATAATTAATAAAATAGAATAATTATTAAATTTTACAAGCCCGAAACTGTTTTTTTTTCAGATTTATTAAATACTCCGACCGTCGACAAAAAATATAATAATGTTAGCAAACGTGAAGTTCTTGGGCACGTAGCAAATTTGTACGTATGCATATAATTATATAGATATAGTTGGCACACACTTGATTCAGTAAATTCGGAAGGGTGTCTGATTAGACAAACACTTCTTACTTTTTCATATTCCTAAGGAGAAAAGTATCGTGGGTTTTTTTTTTTATTCGTAGCATTCAAAACGAAACATTAGGTTAAATAAATGGCTTGCCGCACTGCAAATGTCGGTTAAAGAGATTTTTTATATTATTTTAATGAATATCATGCTTAGTTAGTGTATCAGCCTTTTACTAACGTGATTATGGTTTCGGTTTTCTGTGAGACCACAACCATATGTTTGTATGGGGAAAACGTGGCGGGCGTTGTCGGGTGGTGGGATTTCTCAAGGTACTCCCGTTTGCCGACACTTGCACTCAATCACTTCGCCATTTTTATCTCCACCCGTCTCACATTTCAGGAACAATGGGTTTCTTCCAGTTTCTACCTTGAAAGTTCGTTATTCTGTTGGTGTTATTGCGTACGTTCTAGGATGCACCTCTATTCATCTCATTATAGATCCGATAAGAGATATATTCTGACGATAGGCACCATCCATATAAATATTACACATAGGTCGTTCTGTTGGATTTAATAAAAGNTAAGAGATATATTCTGACGATAGGCACCATCCATATAAATATTACACATAGGTCGTTCTGTTGGATTTAATAAAAGGGCCACCGTACCAAAGAATTCATAGTAATCAAAGGTTGGTAGTAGCAGTAACAGAATACCTGAGAAGGTCGGGCCGTTAGAATCAGTGTAACCGTAGGATTGCGGAATCTAGTCTTTTAACTTACCGACCATAAAGTTCGATAGGCTTGTAGATGTTTATATATACAGTAACTTATTTTAAATTACGAGTATTGTNTAAGAGATATATTCTGACGATAGGCACCATCCATATAAATATTACACATAGGTCGTTCTGTTGGATTTAATAAAAAGGGCCACCGTACCAAAGAATTCATAGTAATCAAAGGTTGGTAGTAGCAGTAACAGAATACCTGAGAAGGTCGGGCCGTTAGAATCAGTGTAACCGTAGGATTGCGGAATCTAGTTTTTTTCACTTACCGACCATAAAGTTCGATAGGCTTGTAGATGTTTATATATACAGTAACTTATTTTAAATTACGAGTATTGTNACTTACCGACCATAAAGTTCGATAGGCTTGTAGATGTTTATATATACAGTAACTTATTTTAAATTACGAGTATTGTTCTAAACAAAACACGTGTAGACTTCAATGACATGAACAGACTTAGGCGCATTCGTAGCATAACTCTATAGTGTAAGCTGTTTTCGTGAAACAAATTTTTGCACAACAGGTGGGGCGGTTATCTTAGGTCTGTATCGTCGGCTTTAAACTACATTCCTGTATAAACACATATTTAAATTTAAATTTCTGAGTTGATCAGTAATGCAGAAAGAAGCGTTGTACAAGAAAACGGACGGATGTGTTAACCAACTACGTGAAATGTCTCTCGTTAGTAAGTTCCTTGGAATGTCGTATAAAGCTTTGCCACTTTCTGTTTCCCGTCCACGACACCGCCACAGTGCCATTTTTCGAAAAATTTTCATCTTCGTCCATAAATCACGCGTTCAACAGATGCATTTCGCGCTGGGTCAAACTAGCCATTTTCATCTCGCTCTACGGTTGTGGTTATGGCTTAACGTCTAGTCGACAATTGGTGTCCGTAGAAAGGAAATTAAGTAGAGTGAGCATGCCAGATTCTCGATAATCATTTACCGTGTTCGAACATATGGCGTTTTTTTTACCCGGTAGCACTATCAAAACAAACTTGGAAGAACTTTGAAGTTAGAAAACTGTTTATCTCAGTTTTTGAAACATTTTCACGCTTTAGGTTATGTACACCAAAAATTGTTTATTCATATAAAAAACGCTGGTCTGTTAAAAAAACAGTGCGTGGCTGTTCTGGTATTTTGGTGTTTTGCGTGAATACATCTACATTCGCAGGTATATTTTCTTTGGAATATGGGAGTTAAATAAAAGTTACAAAATTGTATACATGGATTGTATGGCCTAAAGCAACCGATCTAGACAAGATCTTTCGTCTGCCCCCAAAATCAGCGCGCCAGCACATCGGAGTCGCGTAATATACTACCCGAAAATTTGCTCCCACACCCAGAATAACCGCTACTCGCCGTGGGCCCCCACCCGTGCCTCACGAATACGCAGCGCCAACTCAAGGTCATACTCATATCGTATTAGTGTACCCGATGTAACGATACCACATTTATTTCAAAAGTTTTATTAGTCCCAACGTTATACTGTCGGAACGAATCACCCAGAAAACGTTACATCGCCGTTTCCATCCTGGTACCACATTTGCCTGTCAATTTTTTAAGACGCATTCACGCCAAGACCAGACGTAATGAAACATGTTCATCACTGTTGGCCATGTGACTTTAACAGTTGTATTGGCGACGTGTGATTCAACGTTGGGAGCATGCGCAGAGGACGGATATCTGTTTACCTCGTCTTTACTCCATATGTTGAGGTTCTGTTGGCCCCACAAGTCCTGGCGGGTGAATTTACGTGGAGTAGGGTGCGGCCGGCGAGGGGAGAGTTAGCTGCGCGCGCAGCCTGCCGCAACCTGAATGCCGCGCTAAAAACATTGGTGTCCGTATAATCAGTTGCGCTTTAGCCGATGCGCGACAAATGTTTTCATATCAGTTTTTACATAGCCGGGCCGTCAGTAATGCCAGCTGCCGCCGGCTGGGTCTTGCCGTCGTCGGCCCAAGCGCAGGTATCTAGGGAGGCGAGCAGCCAGCAATTCTGTCGCTTACAGTAATTACAGACAGAACCAACAGCTCGGACAGTCGAGATCGAGGAAGCAATCGACAATAGTCTGTAAAAAGTTACCTCAGAATTCGCCTGGAGTGGTTTTCGAAAACCATCGAAAAACGAACTTAAGATTGGCTGACTAAGAATTGATCCCCACGCAAACTCACTTGGTCGCTATCATGGCGTTGTGGTGAACATTTAGGAGTGTGCAATTAACTCATGATTAAGGCTGTCGCCTACCTCGCGTTTGAACTGCATCACAGCATGTTTGAAATAGAGATGTTATACTAAATTGTCTAACGTGTCCTCAGTATGGAGAGAGAGAGAGAGAGGGTGGAGATGTCTGTGTGCCTCTTAACACTGGGGTCTGCAGAGCCGAAGAGGGTGGAGCGAGGTGAGTATGGAGCAGCGCCGGAATGCAAAAGGCGGGAGAAACTGAGATTCCCGGGAAAACCCGCCAACCAGCGGCATCGTCCGGCACGATTGCCACATGCGAAAGTCTGGGGTCGACCATGCCGGGAATCGAACCAGGTTCGCTTTGGTGGGAGGCGAGTAGTCTGACCACTACACCACCTCGGCACCATCTACGAAAAGAAAACGTACCTCAGACTAGGACAGAATGGTAAATTTCAGATATTACGCCTGTTATAAATATTATTTTTCAGTCTTCCAAAACCGTAAGAATTGATTTTACTGATTGCTGTACTTTAAGGGGGTAGCATCCATTCCATCTTCAGTTTTTCTTACAAATCTTCGTAATAAAAATGTATGATCAGACAAAAAATCAAAGCTAGACATGACATAGAGGACTACTTATAGATTTTTTTTTTTACATTTGTACGGTTTCAATTATGCCTGTATTTTCCCATGTGTAATTGAGNGAGGACTACTTATAGATTTTTTTTTTTACATTTGTACGGTTTCAATTATGCCTGTATTTTCCCATGTGTAATTGAGATTATTAAATAATTCGGTAATATTTGATAACGGTTACATGTCTGAAAATAATCATATAAGAAAAATATGTTTGATTTCGAAATAACTGTTAAGATGTTCCCTATACCTTGAATAGTTTTGTTTGTAAATATTTACAACAAAAAATTAATTATGGAGGAAAATACATAAATCCAAGATGGCAAGGATACTCCCCCCTTAAACACACAGCCCGGACACGAACGAAACTNGAGGACTACTTATAGATTTTTTTTTTTACATTTGTACGGTTTCAATTATGCCTGTATTTTCCCATGTGTAATTGACATTATTAAATAATTCGGTAATATTTGATTACGGTTACATGTCTGAAAATAATCATATAAGAAAAATATGTTTGATTTCGAAATAACTGTTAAGATGTTCCCTATACCTTGAATAGTTTTGTTTGTAAATATTTACAACAAAAAATAAATAATGGAGGAAAATACATAAATCCAAGATGGCAAGGATACTCCCCCCTTAAACACACAGCCCGGACACGAACGAAACTACTATAAGAGCCTGTATTGAACCTTACTGCAGACTTTCTGCCAATACAACGATAGCATCACCTCTTAAAGTTCCATAGGTACACTGCGTATGGCATTATCGCCCTTATCGCTCCCGTGTTCCTCAGTCTCAAACGCAAAAATAGCTCCAGGTAGGCGGCCGTCTTAAGTTAAAGTTCGAAGAATTATCACTCAGTCAAACATTGTATTTTTGAAATTGGTTGACCCGGGAGCTCTAGATTCCCGACACAGCGTGTTCCCTTAACAGCAGAACCTTAGCTTCCTGTACTCCGAAGCATGGAAAGTAATTCAACCAATCGCATGTGATTTCCGAATGCCAGCGATGCCATTCTTTTGCAATTTCGTTTGTACTGGATATGTCTCCCATTGCAAATCGACGCTATTGTGCAACGATGTGACCTATCATATTACACTGAGGTGACAAAAGTCATGGTATACCTCCTAATATCGTGTCGGACCTTCTTTTGCCCGGCGAAGTGCAGCAACTCGACGTGGCATTGACTCAAAAAGTCGTTGGAAGTCCCCGGCAGAACTTTNGAAATATTGAGCCATGCTGCCTCTATAGACGTCCATAATTGCGAAAGTGTTGCCGGTGCAGGAGTTTGTGCACGAACTGACTTCTCGATTATGTCCCATAAATGTTGGATGGGATTCATGTCGGGCGATCTTGGTGGCCAAATCAATCGCTGGAATTGTCCAGAATGTTCTTCAAACCAATCACGAACAGTTGTGGCCCAATGACTAGGCGCATTGTCATCCATAAAAATTCCACCGTTGTTTGGTTACATGAAGTCCATGAATGGCTGCAAGTGGTCTCCAAGTAGCTGAACATAACCCTTTCCAGTCAATGATCGGTTCAGTTGGACCAGAGGACCCAGTCCATTCCATGAAAAAACAGCCCACACCATTATGGAGACACCACCAGCTAGCACAGTTCCTTGTTGACAACTTGGGTCCATGGATACGTGGGGTCTGCGCCACACTCGAACCTTACCATCAGCTCTTACCAACTGAAATTGAGACTCATCTGACCAAGCCACGGTTTTCCAGTCGTCTAGGGTCCAACCGATATGGTCACGAGCCCAGGAGAGGCGCTGCAGGCTATGTCGTGTTGTTAGTAAAGGCACTCGAGTCGGTCTTCTGCTGGCATAGCCCAGTAGAGCCCAATATTTAATTTTAATGTCATAACATGGTACTGCGGACCAAGCCTTTTGCGTTTTGTATAGTTTCTGTAATGTATTTATTTGTTGCAAGTTTCTCCAAACTCGCAGCTTTATTCGCTCTACATGAAAAAAACTCTTCACTAGGAAGAAATTCTTTCATCAGAAAAAACAGTTATTTGTATTCCCTGTGTGCCCTCATTCGTTGTTAGCACTTGATAAATATACAAATCACTTAAAATAATATTAGAGGCTCTAATATCTCAATAACTTGTAAGAGTTTACAAATCGCTTTAAGTGAACAATAATTTAATTTATGTTTACTAATTGTTATATTGCAACGCCGGAATGCAAATGCGGGAAAAACCCGTCCGGTACTATTCCCGTATGCAAAAATCTGGGAGCAACCCCGTCGGTATTCCAACCCGGTTCGTCTTAGTGGGAGGGGCGAGTAGTCTAACCATTACACCACCGTTTCCCCTGCAAAGTCCATAGTATTCCAGTGAAGTAAGGGACTATACGAGGTGAGGTTTTCATATTTTTCACACTTGAAGTCCCTGTATGTGAGGTGCTCTAATATGTCCCGGTTACGCTCCTTGCCAGACGTACTATTGTCGTCCTATTAGAATTAAATATTATGTCAAGTAATTTCTTAATTTATAGATTTTAGATTTTGCTGAGCATTTACTGAAAGATATCAAATAGTAAACTATCTGTAATTTTTTTTTTTGCAGCAGGGTGATTAAGTAAACAAAATAACCTCTTGGGGGAATCAAAATTGTTTTAAAACATGTTAATGAAACACCATAACCACCTTAGCAGTGCTGTAGCATTATAACTTATTACAACGTCTAAAGTAGCAGTATTGAAAGAGTAGAGTAACTTTAACGTAGGTCCAGAAATTAATCTTATTTCGCCATCCAAGCGTTTACGCCAGTTAGCTTTGGGAAACACATGCAGTTCCTTTCTAGTTTTTATGTTATTATTATAAGTTATTTAAAAGAAAATTCTGACACTGTAACTAAATTTGTTAAATTATTTACGTTTGCCTGAAACAAGAATCAAGCAGTACAAATTACTCGAATATTTATTTCTTAGTTATCACATTTCTGTCCTTATGCCTGAACGAACTGTAGGTATGTCTGATAGACGTTGACTGTAAATACAAAGTTAATTGAATATACCATATATTCAGCCACCAGGAGAATTCGTAGACGGTTTGCTGATGCTGTGGAAGGTAGTTAACATAATTTTGTTCCTATTATTTACCTTTTTAAATCCAGATTGAGCCATGTAACTTGAAGTACGTTTTCAAAATGAGACTAAACCTTTCATCTAAACCTTTCGTTCATACATTTGNTCTGATAGACGTTGACTGTAAATACAAAGTTAATTGAATATACCATATATTCAGCCACCAGGAGAATTCGTAGACGATTTGCTGATGCTGTGGAAGGTAGTTAACATAATTTTGTTCCTATTATTTACCTTTTTAAATCCAGATTGAGCCATGTAACTTGAAGTACGTTTTCAAAATGAGACTAAACCTTTCATCTAAACCTTTCGTTCATACATTTGTGAATTTTATCACAACAGTTTTATCTAGGGCCCATCGGACATAGGCAAGGTTGTGGTATTTTACTGAAGTCCACATTACAGTATTAAGTTTTAATGTTTGCCTAAATACAGCAGTTTGTTTATATTACCATCGTAGTGATCTGGAACAGCTTTTCCCTGCAGGATGGGCAGTAAAGCACGCCGTACATATGTCCAGATGGACGGACGCACGTGCCAACCAATCTGTTGCCCATTACAAGTTGATACAAATCATTTTCTTGCCTGCATGCTGGGGAACCGCCCCCCGTGAATTATGCCTGCGCGGCCATCGCCTCATGTTTCACGGGTTGTCAGCCCTGGGGCGTGTCTCATGGTAAGGGGAACTCGGGTCAACCCCCTCCCCACCACAGCCCTTGTCAGCTGCAGGGTTTCCACCCCTAACACTGCCTCCCATACCCTCACCGGCCGGATTTACATACTCAGAGGAGCTTGCCAGGAGCGTGTATTTTGAAAAAAATACAGCCTTCGTATTTTCGTTTTATTTTGCCTGATCTTTGGTAATGGGTCCAATTTATTGCTGGTTAAGTATAGTGGTACGTATGAGATTTGTGAAATATTTTCACCAATATTCCTCGCCTATATATTTCAGATCTTCTTAGCGTAATTGAGTAATTTTTCTCCGCTCATGTTTTGGAGATTCGTGTGACTGGAAATGCTTGGATACCCTTGCTGAAGGTGACACACAATATTTTATTCTGTATTCCGGTACCTCAAATAGCTCGTTAATATTGCATACCTTTGTGAACTCTGAGAAGATGTGATTTTGAGTGCATTAGTGGAATGAGTGAAGAGATTTTGGTGGCTCTTAACATCGAGGTCTTGAGAGCCGATGAGATTGAAGCGAGGTGAGTATGGAGCAGCGGCAGAATGTAAGGGTGGGGGAAACGAGAGATATCCGAGAAAACCGCCGACCAGTGGCCTCGTCTGGCACGATTCCCACATGGAATGTTTTGGTGAATGATGCGAATGCAAAGATAGATTTAACTTTAACTTTAACATGGATGTTAAATAATTTTGGATATAACACGTTACTAGTGATTCCTAGACAAAAAAGAAACTAAGTTTTATGTTTTATTGGGAGTTTAAAACACACGCCAGATTATTGTCGTCTCCAAAATAAATTAATTAACTGTTCCAAGTGCATGTAAAGTCAATCTCGACCTGCTGTAAATTAATACTATTTTGTTTAATATGAGATAGAAAGTATTTTCGTTCAGAATAAAATTGCCAATTTCAATTTATTTTTTCGTTTTTTAATAGCAAATTCTACTCATTCGTAATTGAGCTTTTCAACATTTGAAATAGTCTACATATAGTTATCAGTATTCTAGGTAGGAATTTCAAAGTTTATTCATTAATGTTAGTGTATCAGATTTGAATAACTCTCCAGTACAGCGCATGGAGAAAACAAGTTCTGACGTGAAGTTGTTGAACAACTTGTCTATTTGGAAATAACGGGAAACTGTAAATTAAATGGATTGCTGTTTACTATCATGTGATGCTGAACTCTAACTAGAGAGTTATGTTTACACAATTTCGTAAATGGAATGCTGCTTCTCGAGTTCTGGAGTTGAACCACAAACTTTAATTAGCTATGTTTCTACCAAAACTAGGTATGTGATTATTATCAGTTTTAAAGACTTAAAAAGTACGCTTATTTACTTCCCAGTTTCGTTTGTGAAAGTTGTTTCTCACAATAAATATGCATATCCCTTCTTTGTCCCAGGAGATCAAAGCATGGGAATGTTGGAAGTGTTAAAAATCAACGTTCTATGCTCTCTAGTTGTGGACTGTGTTATAAAATTAGTGAGAAAATTGGGCACAATATTTTATCTTCATGACCGGGAGTGAAATTGTTGAGTAGAGTTTTGTAAAATTTAATCAGAATGGTTTTGATAACGATCTATTAATTGTCAAGAGACAACTTGATGAATTTTAATTGTGGAATTAAATTTCGCTTTAGTTTTGAAGGTGCAGAATCATCAAGCTATTTTATTAGAAGATGTCTGGGAGATAAGTAAATGTGTTATTTTGGGGTATTACAGGCACTCTGTCAGCCAAGAAATATTTTCATTTCTACAGCATCTACAATATATGTTACAAAATAAACGGTCGTCGGCCCTGAATACTGATGATGACCATGCGATTTGTACAACGAAAAGTAAACTAAATATTAAGGATGAAACTGGAGGTGAAGACGATCATGGTGAGAGCATTGATGATAATGACTATGACGACAGTGATGATGAAGTACCTGATGAGAAGCATGATGATTCTCTCGACGTTTCCACACATTTCACCAACGAGTTTCCTGCCACAAGTGGTGTGGATAAGGCAGAAGGCACCAAGAACGAACATTACATATTTCTCGAAGACCCTAATGAATTTGTTGATAGACTCAGATATTTGATTGACCTGCAAAAACGCGGGGATACCTCAGGCATTGTTGAGATTTCTTCAATCATCGATGAACTGAAGGATCGGGGTTATATCAGATAAGACTGCTACCTACTATCCATGGTCTGCAAACAGCTGAGAATTGCATAGATCAAATTCACTTACTAATTATGACAAATGTATAAAATAAGTAAATAATTAAAATTTATGTATACATATGAATATGTGTTTAATTTATTTTATAGTCCTTTCTGTTCTGTGAAAAACTTATTAATTCAGTAGTGTAAACAACCAATTGCGAGAAACTGTTTCAGATAAAATTTATGTGAGCGTTTGAAGGAGGGCTATGGTTCGATCTTCTGAAGTATTATGTCTTCATCGGGTCGTTTAAAATGGATGAGTTCTATATGGCGAACGAATGAAATGAGGGCAATTTTTTTTAGGAATGTTTCGCAACTAGTCGATTGGGGCCCGGTCAATTTGTCTGGTAAGTTGGCTTGGTAATTTAGAATGACCCTTTGGTATGGTCAGCTCTGGGAGAAATGTTTTGCGAAAATTTTGAGAAGGTTTTGTGCAAAGAATTTAGCTACGAGCTTCTTACCAGGAGACTTTTATCAAGATTTCCAGACATTGTTTCTTTGTAAAGGTAGGTGGTATGGCCGATTGGTATAGCCATGGGTGGAGGCAGTGTTGGGTGCAGTCTGTCGTTGACTGGGTAGTTATATGGGCCATATAGTTGTTATGGCCTCTTGTGACCAGCTAGAAATGGACAATTGGATGGACTGAATTTTTATCGATTTTTGGAGTTCAATGTCATTGGGGTTAATGTCAAGTTCTACAACAACCAACATTGTGGTTGAAGTCATCAGTGTAATTTTTTCCTTGATTTTAAGGATTGATTTTGGATATTTCTCGATTTTTCTCTATTTTTATGATTGGGGGGAGAGTGACTGATTTTGGGGGGGGGAGGGTGTCAGTCGCATACTGGACATGGTGCTGGGAGAACCTCCGGAAATGTAAGTTTTTTAAACTTAACTTCCCATGTATATTTTTGTAAACTTTTCATAATTTTTTAATTACATTTTTAATTTTTATAATTTTTTAAAATAAATTTTAATTTTGTTAATAATTCTGTATTTTTTTTAACCATTTAAACAATTTTTAGAAATTTTTTGAATACTTCAAGGTAACAGGTCAAGGTTAAAGTCATCCAGATCCAANAACCATTTAAACAATTTTTAGAAATTTTTTGAATACTTCAAGGTAACAGGTCAAGGTTAAAGTCATCCAGATCCAAGATGGTGATCGGGTGAGGTTGCGGGTCGGTGCCTCAGTTCCTGTGCCCCGTGCACTTTTCCATGACTTCCCATTTATATTCTACTTGTAAGCATACAAATGTTGATTGGATTTGTTAGATGGTTCGATACATATGCCAAATTTATCAAAATATGTATATGGCCGCCAATATGAAGATCATTGTCTGACACCATTTAAATGACGTAACTTTACGTGGCCTTCTTTATATGTGCAAAATTAGGTGTAAATTAATTTCATTGTTCCGAAAATATGGAAAAATGTTCAGTCTACTCACTTGATACCACTTTGCNAAATTAGGTGTAAATTAATTTCATTGTTCCGAAAATATGGAAAAATGTTCAGTCTACTCACTTGATACCACTTTGCAAAAAAATTCAGGAAAGAGGATAACTGTATGGGTAAATTATGTTTGCATACAAAATTAGGTTGAATTTTTTTTTCAAGTTTTATAAATATAACAATTTAATCTAAATTATTTATATAAACCCCATTGAAACACGCCTGCCGCACATAACACATGTCCATTTACATACCCTACTGTAGCAACACTTCGTGAAATTTTGGTAAAAATCGGTTCATTGGTCCTTGAGATATGGCATAAAAACTCCATTGTTCATATGACGACATTAATAAATGGAGGACAAAAAAGTTTATGTATTGCCACATTCTAAGGTTGTCATAGACACAATATACAAAGGTAAATTTAAATATGTCACATAGTTTTGTAGATGTAGCACACTAAGCTTAAATGTTTGTATGGACGCAATTCGGAAGATAAGAGACACAATTAAAACATAGAAATGGATATGGCCTACAACAAAACAAATTCTTCGCCAAATTTAAAGTAAATCGGTTGATTATTTCCCGAGATACGACATAAAATTGTATTATTTAATTTTGGGCTATCTTACAAAATGGCAGAGAAATGAGGCCTTCCACAGAAACTTTTGATGGACATAATTGTCACTTTCAGCTTACAATGTTAAGTTGAATTTTTTTTGAAATTTTTTTTTAGGTAAAACATTTTGAGCTAAAATTTTTATATGGTCGCCATTTTGAAAATATTTGTGTGAAACTCTCAAAGTTTGTGAGTTTACATGGCCTGCCATAGTGATACTTGTTTGCCAAATTTGGTAGAAATCACTAATTTTTCGGAGATATCGCATAATTTTAATTTGTCATGTGATAATATTTAAAAAAATTGGTGGATAAACACAGCCGGCATACAAAGTTTCATTGGAATTAATTACAGATTTTCGACAATATAACACGTAAAAACAAAATAGCTATATGGCCGCCATTTGATATAAGAGTCTGACATACATAAAACATATCACTTAACATCAGATACCGCAGTAATACTTTTTTGCCGTATTTGGTAGGAATCGGTCAATTGTTTCCCGAGATATGACATCAAAATTGTATTTATTCGTGTGGCACTATCTTCCAAAATGGAGGAGAAAAAAATGTCCGTGTAGACAAATTTGATCTTTGTTATACAGATGAGGATGAATGTGACCGACAAACTTCGTGAGGCGATTCTTTATCCAAAATAAAGTGGCAAATATATAGAATACTCTGTACCTAAACTAAATATTTAGGGCGAAAGAAATCTCCGAAAATGGAGATTTTGGAACGTAATTTTGTGGAAATATCGGAAATTAGGTGAGATTAAAGTATAATGCGCGGAACATTGTTTTATGTTATCAGGATCGTCAACCTTAGAGCAAACTCACATTAATACCACTCCCCGTTATGAAAATAACCGGGGTGGCCACACTCATATTGCCGGCAACGTCGTTACCGTTGGAAGTTATAAACGTTTGATGCTGGTTTTTTGAGCAGTATGACGTAGGAAACAAAAATGGCCACCTTGTTGCAACCGTCTACGACCCACAGTTTTCGTGTGTCACGTACACAAATATTCCGCTAGATTCCGCTGCAGCGATACAGCGCCTAGTATGCAGGCATTTCTACCTAATTGCGTGTATGGCCACTGTACATTGGTGGCGGACAAGGTTACAAAGCGTACCATACATTATAAAGAATACACAACTTTGCGCCAGAATAATCTAAATCATTATATTACCACAAAACTTCGTATGTTGTTGAAGCGCAAGATGTTATACAAAATAAATGCAACAATATGGCTAAATAGTTCGCTCAAAATGTTGGTAAAAGTCATTATCGAATATTGCATTTTCTTAGTTTTCCAATGCTGGCTTCCAAAAATCTATAAATTTCGATTGACACATTTTGATTTGAATCATGTCCTACTCTCTCGTAAAGAGTGACATGGAATGAGTTTTGAAGACAGGGCGGAGACAGAATATGGGGAAAATGAGAGCCCACCAAAAACCCAACCGGCCAAAATCAACGTCTGTCACGATACCCAGCATTGAAAATCCGGGCTTAACCCCGCCGAGAATCGATCACAGATCGCCTTGGGTGGAACACCGATGCCCTAGTCCACACTTCTAGCATGACTGAATCCGCTTGCACGTGGTCTGAAGTCTGTCTTTCTGCGTAAAACAAATTAATGCTACGCATGGTATTTCAAAAATACATGTCACTGGCAGATAATGCAGAAAATCCACTAAGGGGCAATCCGAAACGGCAATTTTTGTCAACTTTTTTAACAAATTAATTTGCCTTATTAATACACTTCTTTCGAGCTATTTTGTACATCGTAAATTTGCATTTTTACCTACAGAAAGATATCATGCTGAAAGGAGGGATCATTTATGGTAAAATATTTTCTCATTAAATTGGCAAAAACTATTGTCTAGGTATGCTATTTCTTAGTTTTCAACGCTGGTTACCAAATATGAATACACTTTATTTACAGGCTGTCATGATTAACCAAGCATTTTTTACAGCCCTGTACCTTTTATAACCTTCTGTCATATGTAAAATTTACGTTGTCGTGGGTCTGATTACTTTTTTCATGCGTAACACAATTAATACAGTTAATTTGTTAGGAATGTAAGTATGTGGCAAGTACCTTAATTTTTTATTCAATTCAACATCAAGTGTTAATTACTAATTTTATTTATAGGCTGCCAACATAACTAGGAACCTACATGGTAGTGTGTAATGTAGTATATATGTGGTTTTGACAAGTAATATTTTTCAAAGGTATTTTCAAAAATGCTTACTATAAATTTCGTATTCACTTATGTCCCGCGTACTGTTACGAAGGGCTCCCCATATATCCAACTTTAGTGTGTGTTAGTAGTTGTGGGAAGCAAAACTATAATTTTTTTGTCAGTGGTCACTGTTGAAGCGAGGTATTGTGGGCTGTCGTGTAGTATTGTGGTGTCCTGTGTCGACAGGTGGATATGGCGGGCGCAGCAGCGCTGGTGGNCGCAGCCATCTGCCCGCAGGAGTGTGCCTGCTCGCTGGACAGCAAGGGTCGCCGCCAGGTGGTGTGCTCGCGCGGCGGCATGGGCGACTACATCCCCATCCAGACCATGGACCCTCAAGTCGAGGTGCTCAAGATCTCCGCGCCGCCCAACAACCCCAACTACCTCACCATCGGGCCCATCTTCCAGGGCTTCTCGCAGCTGGAGGAGCTGCGCATCGTGCGCTCCAACGTGCCCGCCATCGGCCGCCACTCCTTCTGGGGGGTGCCGACGCTGCGCGTGCTCGACCTGTCGCACAACAACGTCTCGCAGGCGCTCGACTACAACTTCCGCGGCCTCGCGAACCTGCTAGAGCTGCGGCTCGAAGACAACCGCATCGAGTCGCTGCCCAGTGGCACCTTCCGGCACCTGCAGGAGCTGCGCGTGCTGTCGCTGTCGCGCAACAGGATCAAGGAGCTCGTGCCGCGGCTCTTCCTCATGCTGGGCAAGCTGCAGGAGCTCGACCTCAGCGCCAACCGGCTCGCCGAGCTCAACCCCGAGGTCTTCAAGGATGTCCAGGTACCTGCCTCTCCCATCTCATTCACTAATACATACTCTGTCGCCATCCCACAAAGGCAACACGGGTTCCATTCCCGGCGTGGTCGTTATCTCTTTCCTCATGCTGGGCAATTGCAGGAGCTCGACCTCAGCACCAACCAGCTCGCCGAGCTCAACCCCGAGGTCTTCAAGGATGTCCAGGTACCTGTCTCTCCCATCTCATTCACTAATACATTCCTCTGTCGCCCTCCCACAAAGGCAACCCGGGTTCCATTCCCAGCGTGGTCGTTATCTCTTTCCTCGTGCTGGGCAAGCTGCAAGAGCTCGACCTCAGCGCCAACCGGCTCGCCGAGCTCAACCCCGAGGTCTTCAAGGATGTCCAGGTACCTGTCTCTCGCATCTCATTCACTAATACATTCCTCTGTCGCCGTCCCACAAAGGCAACACGGGTTCCATTCCCGGCGTGGTCGTTATCTCTTTCCTCATGCTGGGTAATTGCAGGAGCTCGACCTCAGCACCCACCGGCTCGCCGAGCTCAACCCCGAGGTCTTCAAGGATGTCCAGGTACCTGTCTCTCCCATCTCATTCACTAATACATTCCTCTGTCGCCCTCCCACAAAGGCAACCCGGGTTCCATTCCCGGCGTGGTCGTTATCTCTTTCCTCATGCTGGGCAATTGCAGGAGCTCGACCTCAGCACCAACCAGCTCGCCGAGCTAAACCCCGAAGTCTCAATAAACGTACAGGTACCTGCCCATCCTTTGTAAAGGCCCTGTCACACTGTCGAATTTCTCCGTCAAATTGCTTCCAGTAAGTTTGGTCCAATATAACTGTAAGTTTATGACCACACCAAAACTTCATTAACATGGCCATTTTTGTTTAAAAAGAGTTGGAAAGCTCCAGTTTGAAAATTGGACGGGTTCAAAAATATTTTTCATGTTTGATGGTCTCAGTCAGTCACAATCGTGCATGACAAAAATTGCCGTTTCCAACATCAAAGTCACTGTGGTGTAGTGGTTAGACTACTCGCCTCTTACTTAGGTGAACCGGGTTCGATTCCCGGTGTGGTCGCTCCCGGATTTTCGCATGTCGGAATCGTGGCAGACAATGTCGCTGGTTGGCGGGTTTTCTCGGGATCTCTCGTTTCCCCAATCCTCGCATTCCGGCGATACTCCATACTCGCCTCACTTTACCCTCATCGGCCCTCAAGAGCTCGATGTTAAGAGCCGCCCAAATCTCTCCACCCCAATGTCATGAAAATTTAAAATAGAGAAAAATTGCTGGAAACTAAATAAGGATATGTAGATTGTTAACTCATACAGAAGTTCTTTGAGCATGAATGCTATTTGAAGTGTTTAAATTCACATTTATATTAACAACTAAGATACATTAATATTTTGAGCTCAGATTCTTGAGGTATGATCTGAGGTCTGATTTTTTATGTCTGGTATATAGGGTTTCCTATTTAGGTCTGAGATTTGAGGTCCGGTATTTGTGGTTAGATTTTTTGAGATCTGATTTTTTCATTTAACTATGTCATCTAATTTTTAAAATGTGATTTTTTAATAATAAGGTGTGATTTTTTAGGTTTCATTTTGTGATTTCATTTTGATGTCTGCTATGGCACTATAGAGGATGACTAAAAATGGACAGGTGCACATGGAAAACATGATGATGCCTCTTGACTGTTGTGTGCAGTTGACCACATCTTGGCCATTGTTCAGTAACTTCCAAGTAGCATAATATAAACTGCCTACATAGCAGCTCGATTCTGTGTAGCCAACTGTACCCCAAGCAAGCCGGCACCATAAATGGGCCATCAGTGGCAGCAGTGGCCCACTGGCTTACTGCTTCCGGCCTGCCATTAGTTAAGCAACTACATCAGTTAACTTTTGGCAAGCCACTTGTGGCTCAGCTATTAACCACTTGTTGCCTAGCTAGTTGTTACTTACAACCCAGCTATTGGCCACTTGTGGCCCACTTAAAAGCAGCTTGCCACACATTTTCAAAACTAAAAAAATTATTCTGTTTCGCCCAAACAAAAATAACTTATTTCCAGTCTCCACATATGTTAACTTCAGCTTTATTTCTTTAGAACATGGAATCGAACTCACAACACTTGAAATCTACGTATAAAATGCTACCAACTACTTTACCATGTTTTCATGTGAAACATTTTAAGTAAATAAGAATACTTTTCACGCATAAATATACATTATTAACTTTTTAATAGACACAATTTTGGTTAGCATGAGAAGTCAATACTGGAATGTATGTGCTTTTTTTTTAATTTTAGTATTTTAGTTTCAAACTACTTTCAGGTGGTATTTAAAAAGCAAAATAAAAAATATTTTTGCATGTTATACTTTGCATGTTTCCAATCTAGAAACTATGTTTGCTATTTACTAGTAATGTCACATAATAATTATACTTCACAGGTGCACAAAATAAAAAAAAATTTAATGAATTCATATTTGCTATTTCACAACTACATATAGTTGGCATGCCGTAATGGCCTTTGAAATTATCGCTAATATGTCCTCAGCAGTAACAGTTGTCATGCCATAAATGGCCATAAGCTCTGTGATAATATTTCATCAGTAGTAGACAGCAGATGGCCCCTAAGTTTGCTGCTATTATGTCCCCAGCAGTAAGCAACAATTGACATGCCGTAAGTGCCCCATTAGTATGCTACTGATACATCCGCAGCAGTAAGTAAATGCTGGCATGGCTTGAGTGGTTCACAACTTTGCTGCTAATACGTATGTACCTAACACTAAGCAACAGTTTGTATTGCCATAAAATGTTCTGATATTTGCGGTGTGATTTTTGAGGTCTGATTTCTTAGTGTTTTTTTAGGTGTAAATTTGACGTCTGAAATTTGAGGTCTAATTTTTGAGGTATGATATTTTTAATATAATTTTTAAGGTAACGTTTTTTTTTTTTGTTTTTAGGTGTGTCTTGTTTCATTTTGTGAAGTTTTGGTTGGCCGATCATATGGACAGATTTTCGAAGTCTTTAGGTTGGACAGCCAATGTGGCCGGTCTGTATGGTTGGCCGGCTTGATCGGATAGTACTCCCATTTGGTATTATAAGTCGGCCTTGTTGGTCGTTTGGTATGTGAGGTCTTGATGGTTGGTTGGTCTAGTCTGTTGGTCTGGTCGTTTGGTTGGCCAGCTAATATTATTGATTGGTTATGGCCAGCTGGTGGTTAATTGTATGACTGGATACTATTACTAGTTTTACAGTATGGTCAATTGGTATGGATGGTATGCATAGACTGTGTGGTTGGTCAATATGACTGGTTGGTCTGGTCCATCAGTCTTATTGATAAATTGGTTTGGTCGGCTGGTATGGTGTATGGTCTGGTCAGCATTGTCAATTGGACAATATTCGACGTACAGAATATTAATGAAGACAGTGGACTGCGTACAAAAACATTAACGGGGGCACCAAGTACAAATTTGGAGACCGACGGTGAATGGTTTTTCTATACTTACCAATGGGGACAGACGACAAACCTACAGATTGAGCATCGATTGATGATGATGGTTTAAAAGATTCAAATAGTAACAGAATGATAAAATTATTGAAATATTGAAAGAATAATTAAAGTTTTAAAGATTGATTGGAAGATTGAAATATTTATTGAAAGATTGATGGAATGATGAACAGACGGCCAAAAAGAACACAAGAGTCTAAAACTGTCTGTCAACTGAGCTGTCCTCGTACACGCCAAGTTTCAAGGGCCTAATGGTTTGCGAATGTAATTGCCAATAATGTTGGCAATCCAGTTGGAGATAGCAATAGTAGCACCAAATATGAAGTTGGGATGCTGGTGGCAGGCACAACTTTAAACGAACACTTCATATTTATAAACAGGTTGGCCGCCTAATAGTGACACCCCCAAAATTTTCGGAACATTTGTAGATCACGAAAAAATGTTTTTGCTAAATGAAATTACGTATGTAGGCAAGTAATTTACTGCAAAGTGACTATTCGTAACACGTGTATGGACATAAATAATTAAACCACATATGATTTTTCCCCTGGAAACATACATTTACCTCAATGGCATCTGAAAGTATGTGCAAAGAGAAATCCAGTGATATAACATATGCTATGGAAAGTAACACAGAAACGCCAAGAAATAAAGTGCAAATATGATTAAGTTAAGCGGGCCGGTAGCATGGTGCAGTGAACCTGTACTCACAGCTGTAAGCAAAGTCTTCGTATCGTTTGCCACGAGATACCTTTCACTATACATTCGAACAGCTTGCTTGGCATTTCTGTTAAACTCACCGTAAATAAGTAGAACATCCAGTTTTCCCTCATTCGTGAACTTCATTGCGTACGTGCAGACACACACTGCAGTAACACTTACCATAACAGATTACGGGGACTTGTGCTGCGCTGCTATTAGGATGCGGTCCCATCAGGATGTATCAAGGCATGTGTTGCTTACTTACAGTTGCGAGTACAGCTCCCACTGCCCCGTGCTACCGGCTCACCTAACTTTATCGTATTTGCACATTATTTCTTGGTCTTTCTGTATTACTTTCCATAGCGTATGCTATATCACTGAATTCCTCTTTACACGTACTTTCAGATTCCGTTGAAACAAATGTATCTTTCCAGGGGAAAATTCATATGTGGTTTATTTATTTCTGTCCATACGCGTGTTACGAATAGTCACTTTGTGGCATATTACTTGCCACTATTCATAATTTCGTTTAGCGAAAACCACATTTCGTGATCTGCAACCGTTCAGGAAATTTTGGAGGTGTCCCCGTTAGGTAGACCACCGTGCCTACACTCCATTAGATCGCCGGCCAGAAAAGCTACTTGAAATTTAAATACATTTTTTTATTTGGTGGGGAAATGCTTATGCAATTACGAGCACACCCTATAATACCACATGAAATATGATGGAACAGTCGAACATAAAAAAAAAATTACTTACCAGACTGAACGCTAGAAACATCAGGTAAGAGAGGGCGATTTGTTGTATCTCGTATCATGTGAAAAAACTGTTATGTGGTGAGACTTTGGCCACATTAATTATTTGCAAAGATTGAAATAAATGGGTGAAGGGAGAAAAGTTGGTTGTGTGAAGTAGCCAATGAAATACAGTCGTATGTTGGTCACTGTCCTTGGAGTGGGTATGCCCTGCCATTGTTACGCGAATCAAACCCTGGGAGCATGAAAGTTCTTAAAAAATAAGTGTAGTTTTAAAATAAAAAATAAAAATTTTTAATTACATGTTTTAATAATTTTTGCATATTTGTTTTTTTTTTTTATAAGATGTTTACTATTATTTTGCAATTCTTCTCGATATTTTAGGTTCATGTTTACCTGAGGTAAAAGTTATGTTCATCCAATATGGTAGTCGAAGTAAATAGTGTAATTTCTGTAGTGTTTTTAAAAAAAATTTTATGAATTATTGCCAATTTTATTAGTTTTTTCAGTCCAAGCTTTATTGTGGCTGTTTGTGTTCATACTCTATACAAACTTGCTGGTCGGGGTCCGTAATGTAAACAAATATGGTAGTCGGTGTTATACATGTAAACAATCATGGCCACTCTCCGTACTGATCTGCTGCGATTGAATCGGAGCTTTGAACCCACCTTAATGATTTAAGCATTTGTGCGGAAGGTAAAAAAAGTTAAAGTAATTCGATTTTAAAATGTTTACTTTTTTTTTTGGTGATTTTATATGAATACAGGCGATTTTGGGGTAAAGTCGCCCATTTATGAAGTTACCTTACGGTTGCAACGAGTTATTATGAACCAAGATATCTGCCGCCCTAAGGTCATTCACTCCTTACTCCTTAACCCCATACCACGTGCCAGAGAACATACTTGTGCTATCTACTTGGTACAAATCTTCCAAATGGGATTCAAACCCACTCCACTTGGGTTTCACCCATAAAATTGGACACCTAGCGAGATGTCTGGAATATATGTTAGCTATCATTTGTATGATATTGGTCTGAAAAATTGCTTCTGTACTTTATCAGATTTCNGATGTCTGGAATATATGTTAGCTATCATTTGTATGATATTGGTCTGAAAAATTGCTTCTGTACTTTATCAGATTTCGTATAAAATATATTTCAGTTTTCTGGCTCCGAAAGCTGTTAATTTTATAAGTAGTGGGGTAAAATAGTCACTTTTTCAAGTAAATAAATTTTTTCAGACTAAATATTTTATGCGTCCGCATTGTTAATATCTTCGACCAGTGTAATCACAGGCGGTTTTTTTTTTTCAATTACGCAATATTTGTAACTGTATTACTCTTGCGTGTTAATACGAAATAAGTGTAACAATNCGGTTTTTTTTTTTCAATTACGCAATATTTGTAACTGTATTACTCTTGCGTGTTAATACGAAATAAGTGTAACAATTAACAATATGCTTTGTTTTTCTTTTCACGAAGCAGTTCCGAGATACAGTTTTACCCTTATGCATATGTCAGTTTAAGACGAGACAATCCACTCAAAATTGTGTACTAATAATCTAAGGCGTGACTTAAAACGCCCGATAACGTATGGTAGTGCCTAAACAAGTTAAACGGTGGTCCAAAGACCCCTCTCACTCCATAGAGTACAGTGTAGTAATTAAGTTATAAGTAAGCAAACAGCTGGAAATTGTTTACGTATATTTTTACTTGCGGCTTTATAACAGCACTGAGATATGCAATGGTAATTTATATTATTGTTTACACGTTAATATTTAAAACTATTTTTTCCAGCACTGCGTTATGAGGTAACCAGTGTGCACATTACAGACAATATGGATACAAAGGCGCCGCCAAACGCATTTCTTGCACTGAGACGCTGGCGTCATGCGCATCTTAACAGCGCGAATAAAGGCTTGTTGTGCGCAGGTTGTCCTTCTACCCCGCTTCTAGCAACATGTCTGGTAGACTCTACATAACACATCAAAGGTTAAGGACCACGCAAGATATAAATGTTTATAAATGAAAACTTAAACTGTACATGATGTAAGACATTAATCAATAGCAGAAGTAATAAAACACTGTAAAATCATTTGATACTTCTTAAAAAAAAAACTTGACTGAAAATTATATACCATGCAAACATTTGTTAGTATTTTTAATAGATGTGTATTATACGTCTGCCTTCAAAAAAAATTATATTGGTTTTGATACACATGCCTTAGAAATGCCCAACTGGACTATAATTTCCTGTTGGATTTTGTGGTACTTACTCATTCCAACAATTTGCCACTTTGTGTTTGGTAATACACTTTCTTTCCCCCCATTTTATACACACACACACACATTTTTAGCGAAGTTATAGCTAGATTTTTTTACTACGTGAATTCAGTTATCATAAATGAAAAAGGTTTGCTATTATGGTCCTCGTTTGTTTTTCTTTTTCAAGTGTATTCATAAAGGCACTCAAAAAATATATGTAAATAATTGTATCTTCATAATGTTTTACACAAAAATGTGTATAATAATTCCAGATTTATGTAATTGTTTCAGATATAATATCTTGCAAATTACTCAATCGATTTCAAAAATTGTATCATGCTAATATGTATGTTTAAAGTAACTACGTTATAAAGTTGTATAATATATAGATTGCGCCAAAAAATTTATAGCAGGATAGTATTTTAACAAATAAACTAGTGGGCTTAAACTTTTGCCGGGTACTGTAGGCATCAAACGCTGGCCTAGAAGGGGCGTCTCACTTGTAATCGTGATAAGCACAAAGAATAGAGAAGGAAACCAAATTTCTCTGCTGCTGGCGTTGTGCGCCGCTGATATATGAGGCAAAGTTGGTACACAAATTGCGCCTTAAATATATACATAGTGGAAATTATATTTTATCACGAACACCAGGCCTTTCGGTGTCTTGTGTCGCCACACTGTAAAAACAATATTCAGCAACTTTCAAAACTGTAATGGTATTTTTTAACTCGTACAGAGAGTGGAAAATTTACCACATTTAAACCTGTAAATATGGGAATTTTACCACACAGATTTAGAAACTTCACTATACACTTAATTTTTTTCGTTAAAAAACATAAGAAAGCTACCATGGTATCATGGATGAACCGGAANGTTAAAAAACATAAGAAAGCTACCATGGTATCATGGATGAACCGGAAAAAGTTTTATCATCTCTGCCTTGTCAATACGCGTACAAAGATGTGGTGGTTTTGCGAACAAACTTCGAAGCGTACGCCTCTGATAATAATCAGCTAATTGGCAGGAAACATTGGTTTTTATGGAATATACATGAGTGAAACGCCTTCTTGGTTCTGATAAACCTGACTTGTAAGCAGCCTGTTACATAAAAGTGATATTTGAAGTTTTTTTTAAGGGTCCTCGGTGACTGCGGTTACTGTAATACGTCATGCTCATCGTGCGTGGAGATCGGGATGGCGGTTATTTGCAATCGGTGTGAGGCATGGCTCAGTTTCCAGACTTCGAATATCGAATTGTCTGGAATTCCAGTACAATCGCAGGGAGCGTTGCCGGTTCAACATTTTCTATGCAGAAGCACGAAACATAAAACAGTAAGGAAAAGTTATTTTTTGAAAGAAATGGTGTAGGTGTATACGTAGTTTAGTTTTAACACTTGCGTAATGAATGCAAAATATTCTAGATATTTCCATGTCGGTAATATATAATTTGCGTCAGTAAATGCTGCTGCCTTAAATCATCCACAGTAGTCACCCACAGCACCTGATCTTGGTCGCCCGAGGTGATTTGCTCAGGAAGCTATAAAGTATCGCTCTGTTTTATGGCCATTTCCCGGCAAGCACTGGTCAGAATGAATTGTATTCGTAAGTACGCGAGCGAACGTGCCTCACAGACACGTACAAGTGTTTGAATAGTGATTCCGCACGTAAGGACTTGCGCGGTTGGCTCGAGTTGTCAAATTTCCAACATGGCGTTGCGGTCGGAATTTAAATGCACTTTCTCTGATTCCTATGCTGACTCCCAAATTGAACCATGGAAAAATATATTACGCGACAAAAGGGTGAAATATTTTCAAACGGTGCAACCAGGATTATAGACAACAAAATGATACAAACAATATCCTCTATTTATTGACAGATAAAAAAAATTTAAGTGAAGAACTTAATTGGTAAAACCAACAAAAATATAAAAAATTTTAAATGTAAAATGAGCACAAATAAATTAAAATTAAATTAGCAAAACAGGAACAAATTCGAAACATTCGAGTGGTAAGCTTTAAATGAGTATTGTACATACAAGGAAAACCTTCATCGGTCTAAAAAAAATGACCACAACACAATGCAAAGCAAACGACAAGGAATGACAAATATTAGTACCGAGTAATTATGATGCTGTCGGGCACAGAGTGACTTCTATTAAAGTTGGAATCGGAACTCTGATGCTACCGCATGAATACAAATTAAATTAAGCTCTACCGACTTCCTCAAACTTAGAAAAAAATCAATTACGGAAATTACTTTTCAGGTCATTTAAAGAAGCATATATGATGTAGTGATGGCATTATAAATACACGCATTTTATATCATTCCGCAAAGCATTTTCTTTAATAGGGTTTCCATTTCAAACAGCAAAACGAGAAAAAACGCTTGAAAAGTCAATGTTGTTCACTTCGTCCTAGGCTTTTGTCGTGAGAGTTATTACCTTTTAACGGATACTTAACAAAAATACGTGACAAAGCAGCTTTTTGAAAAACAGCTTCGAATCAATATTTGGACACTTGCATCGCCAGTTAATTCTCGATAAATCGGTAATGCGCGAAGCTAGATTAACAAATGGTATACGGATTAATGCAAAGCAGCTTTTCGTGCGTGTTCTGAACATCTGGCACTGTCGAAACCCTCATAAAAACAAATTCTAATCATTATTGTTGACATTTTTTTAATGAATACTACAAAACAATGTGTGTTTAAAAATTTATTTGCTTACTTTTCTCCCTGAGCTCAACATCACCCAATTAGTTGTTGGTTTTTGGCGTATCTTCAGCGTAGGGAAACAAACATGCTGTGTATTGGATTCTAACTTAAACTATCAGCATAAATGTTAATTTCGGTATAGCTTTTCATTCCACTGATCTGGGGCACACGATGGCACATAGGAAAGGTGCTGAGCCAATATATGTAAAGTTGATGTTGCTGTTAACATGTCGTTACCTCTTCTAACTTTTCTTTACGAAAGAAGGAAGGCATCGAGCTTCAAGTACTTCAAGGATTCAATTATTGAACTTAGGCTAAGGCACTGTGCGCGTTGTACCTTCAGATGCACTGACGAAGGGCTTTTAAAATCACTAATAATTAAAACACGTCATGAAATTTCTTAAGACAAACAAAAAGACTTTTCATGTCTGTTTCAGAACACAGAACTTCGTGCTAGCTTTCATGGACTCAGTAAGCCAGTAAAATGTCAATATTAAACAACGGGATTTAGTTTCCAGTACTATAGTTGGCTATCTTGAGTGTGGCGGTAATATTCCAGAGTATGTAGTTTTATATTTACACATGTAGGTACATCGTTTATATTGCTAAAATGAGGGCTACCACGATGTCTGTGTATACTGCATATTCTACGGTCATGAAAAAAAAGTGTTTTAAGATAAAGTGTTTCCCTAAACACCGTGAAATAATAAACACCGATCTAGTGCTCATAAATTAACAATGGGGGTTGGTCTTGAACTATTGGCCTGCTTGCTGTGATGTCTAGGCGATAATAACTATCGACAGTCCACCTGATTTTCACCTCTACTGATGATTTTCAGTTCCTTGGCGTCTCGTCGACGGCGAGTTCGTTGGAAGCGGAACCACGGTCTAAGATAATCGGAAGAAGGGAAGGGCTGTTTCATGGCATTCGTATCGGACCATTCGTGCGTTCATCTGGACATATTTCCGGAAACCACACACAGGAAACAGAAATAAGGATGTCCAGGCCGAAAATCGAAGCTGGATCCTTCTAAACGAGAGNTATATATATATATATATATATATATATATATATATATATATATATATCTTCACCTATATTACTTACAAATAAAACAACGAAGTATTTAAACAAACTATTTTCACGTTAGTAAAATCAGACGTAATGCTTTGATGAGTGTCGCAATTAATTGCTTATGCTAAAAATTGAAACACGAACACATTCAATTCAACAGTAAATAATTAAACATAAATAAAGTGGATTTTACTAACTATATTATTCCATATTTGATTTAAAAATTAATCTATGACTTGGATGTCACAGTGGTTAGTTAAGACCCGTGAGAAAAGTCAATTTTCTCGCTTTAAAAGAAAATATCGCAGAATTGCAATGTAAAAAATAAAACATGAATAATGATAGTTTACATAAAAAATTTTTCCTCGCATTCAAGGCATGGTCAAAAAGCATGATGTTATGAAATGATGTATGATTCTTTCATACCTAAAATGAGCTATAGGGCCGTAAAACATAACTCGGATTTAGGTAGAGCATAACAGTAAAATATGGGGCATTATTGAACTTTTAATATTAAAAACATTACCTGGGGGAGCTTTGAAATGCTTAACAGGATATTAGATGATTAATTATAATGATCTGTAATACAACGCCACTTTCTGATTATAACACAATTGGAGCGTCCTCGCCTTATTCATGTTATCGTAGGCTGATTCAGGAGGCGGTTTGCAACGGCCGGACACACAAATCTCCAGGCGACCTCTTGGTTTGATGCTCCGATGACAAAAGATGACGTTCTAAGTGTTACACTGTCCTGTATCGGGAGCGTTGTGTAAGTTTACGGCCCCGTTTATTGGCCGGTGGAGGGGGATTTCTGCTTTGCTTTTAGCAAGGTATTTCGGCAATCACGGCTCTTGTCATCGACTAGTGCTTTAAGGTGTGATCATGCAGGCCGTCCAGTTAAGGCCTGATCACAGTTCGTAACGATGAGACGAGACCGACAGACACTATAAAGAAACCAGTTGCTCTAACTGAGAAACAGTTTCGTGGTTCCCCGCCGGCTTGTAGAACGGATGAAGGAGATCGATGAGGGGAAAGAGAAGCGATGGAATGAAGTGATGTGGTATGCGGGAGCACTTTTGGAAAACCCACCAGCTATCGACAACGTCCACCGCGTTTTTCTTGTGCCTATAAACCTGAACTCGTATCCGTTGGGAATTTGTTCCTTGTTCCACATCATAAATAATGTGTAAACACGTGTCTGATAAAACGCTCCTTTACAGCTGATCACAGTAAAATTATTTTCCTCAGAAATTTACAGATGCAATATTGAGTAAACGAAGCGTTTCCATACTCTTTCTTGTCGGTGGAATCGTAACTCGGCTATAAAACTTGAAACATACAAATATTACCTTCTGGAGTTTATATTAAAGTAATGTTTTTTAAAGTTATTATAAATAGTCGATTTACGCACACTATGAGTACTGTGGACTTAATTACAATATAATAGAGGAGAAATCACAAGATCCAATTTTAGTAACTCAGTCTACATTTTTCTGTAGTTGCTCCGGATACCGATGTCATCACAATGTAGTCATTCAGAAAAAAATCTAAGATCTTTTGAGTATAATACAGATATGTAAAATTATTTTCAAACACATTATATTATTTTAAAAGAACCCGTAATATGTTCACAGCGCTGAGAATGTAGCTCTGAAATATTGGAAGTTATTATGACATGTCTAATGGAGAAACATATAAAGCTACGATTTTAACTTAACATGATATTGTAAACAACACAACTTTTAAAAGCTACTTTGCATTAAGAATATTGTTAATGATTTAATTTAGTTTTGTTGCACAATTAATAATTTTGAAAAACACAAAGTATTTTTATCATTAATTCTATGTAATGTAAAATAAATGATCAGATATATTTTCCGTCAAGCTTATACTAAAAAGTGGTTGACACACACAAGGTTATAACAATAAAACTGACAATAGGAACATTTAAAGCCGACTATGGCTGTGCTCCAGTTGACATTTTTTTTATTTCCGTTACCAAAACGGCAAAGTTTGCTTCCAAACTTGGTGACATGTTGACGCATCCCGCGTCCCGAAAAATATTGGTTCGTCAGAAGGCACACTCTGGCGAAACTCGCAGGCGGGCTACAGCAATAAATATTAAGGGTTGGGCGAGCGTGCTCGAAGAATGATGCCAGGATCCCGACGCGGAAAGAACATGTCCAGAGGGGACGCAAGCTCACACCAGCAGCGGCGTCTCCCCCGAGCCAGCTACGGCAATAAATGATGAGAGCTTTTGGCGAGCAGGCCAGAATAATAGCGACGCGATATCCGGAAGCAGCGGAAAAAACACGTGCGCCGACCAAGGGACCACCAAGGGTCCCAACAGTGCAGTGCAGAACAATAAACGTCTATGCCAGAAGCGAGGGACGACGCCGGGCCACGTGCGGATAGCCGGAACGCCGAACACGTGATTTACGACTCAGGGGACGCGGCGGTCAGCGCGGCCACGTGCAGAAGGGATGCAAGTTTAGTATGGCGAACGAGCATACAAAACCACGAGAGAGAGGAAGGAACGGGGCAGTCAGACGACGTGAAGCGCGGAGTGCGGAGTGGATCCGGGACGAGTTCGCGAGAATGCATCAAGACGTCAACGTCAGTCGGAGGACGTCAGTCGCCGGCCGAGAGAAGTCCAGCGCCTCGAGTCAGATAAGTAGAGTCATACAGGAAATGTGAAGAATCTTGCTCCCCACGACGCAAATCGCCGCGTCAAGCCATACGTAGCCTACGTAGAAAAAGGGGAGGGGAGAGTTGTCTCGTGTGTTCATGTAGAAGTGACCCTGTTAAGCATAAATAAAACTGACATATGTTAACTCGCAAAGAAGGTGAATTTATTTGGTAAATTGGACCTAGGGATAGTAACGTCAACACATTCCTACGCCCTAACCCTGAGAGCTAGAATCCATTGCTGGCGCCTTACGCTGAGAGCAGAAACAATACCTACTTATAAACCATAGCATTGGGCAGGTATCAATGTTTTTGTGATTTGCGTTGTGTTACGTCATTTTCGAAGCTAACAAATTCCCAATTACTAATTAAAGAATGTTAGTCTTGCAGACTAGAAATTTTTATGCGCATAGTATGACTGAAGTTGCTGTACTAACAGTCAAGTATGTAAAATACTGGAAATAAATTTTTACTACGTAATTGCAGGACGTATTATCAAATATATATATATATATTATATATTCAAAATAATTTAAGTTTATTTACAAAATGTTACGTCTTTTTTTAATAATATATATATGAAAAATAGCACTTTAAAATATTTTTTTGCGGAAATTCGATGAATTTTATAACTATTGGATTTTGATTTTCAAAATTATGATTTCACATTCAGCTGTAATATGCAAGTTTTGTATGGACAACATACCACTCTGAATAGTGTAACGCCGTATTGTTCCAGTTGTAACCATACAAAATACGAAACGAAACAAAACTCGGAATTCAGAAGAGTCGAACACTGTCCTGAATATTCAATAGGCACGAAGATTGGAGTACTCTACATCAGCATGTCATGTTCACAAAATATTGTGCTGCGACGTACCATATTCAAGAACAACGTTTTGTTTAATCAAAATCTTTTTCAACTTACTTGATTCCTGTTTATTCTTGTTGTCAACAAATATCTTTAATAGACCATTGGCGTTGGAATTTCTTTTAATCATGTCTTAGTAGACAATGGCTCAGAAGGAACTCACCTAAATGTCATATATTTTTCACTATTGATTGCAATTATCATTCCCGTAAGTGTCCAACATCTGCTCAGTGTTTTGGTATCTGAGAAGGAGATGAAGGTATTATCCGAATTTTAAACAGATTTCAAGCCCGGCATCCACTCATACACATGTTGTGTCCTAGAATCAGTCGTGTGGATTTACGTAGCAACATATGCAGGTAAAACAGCTGTAAATTACACGAGCTTTGCTTTTGGAAATCTGAAGGTTGTGCACGATAATTCCTAAATTTCCTAAACGTGACCAGCAAAAATTTCCAGAAAAAAAAAAACATGAAATGAAGACGTGTTCAATGCAAAAACAAAGAATTTCACGAACACGAATGGCGCTCGACAGGAACAAAAACTTGCATCAAAGGGCCGGAAACGGAGACCGCACATCGCGTACTTAAAAGGTTGCCCGTGATTGGTTTTTAACTTGTTTCCGATACCACTGTGGTGCTGTCCGTGGCTGCGTAATTACGTAATGGCGTGCACAGTCGCAGTGCCGGAGACGCAATCAGAACACACACCCCTTTGTAATTTTACAAACCTGCTGCGGCCAAAAATTCAACTAGAGGCACATTGCCGCCGTTTGTGGTCGAGTTTAACTCGCAACGTTTCATTACTTACACCGCGAGGTGTGATTGTTCCGACGCCTATCGTTGCCATGACTTCATTTAATGCCAATCTTGCAACACCGCTTATGAACTAACAATTTTTTTCCTGGACCGTTTCGACTGTCCGTGAGATAGCTAAAGCTCCGGATTTGGCATCCGTTAACGTGTAATATTAGCCTACCAACTAACATAATATAGCGTGTTTTATGGACAAAACATATAAGTTCCGCTTGGTTTTTTGTGAATTAAGAGGACGATTTCTAAATACGTGTTTTTTATGCAATGGTCTTGGTAATATCTGAAGTAAGACATTTTCCCTCTTTAATAATAGTGAGTGTTTGTAGATTTTCTGTGCTTCAAATAAAACCCAGTCATAAATGAATGCAAATTTTTTATAAAAGCTTAGCAAGTGTTTCAATGACGTTTATTTCAACTTAAGAAAGCACGGACAATATATGAAACTCCTAACCACAGCTAATGGTGGTCATTCAAAACGATGTTCTAATAAACATTAGGACGTTATACTCTGTTCACAGTTAATTGAGCACTTTGAAATCAAACTATGATAATGTTACTGCCTCAACCTGTATATATTTTAACGGGCTCAACGACTGGCCAGTAACGTTGGTAACGACGGACGGGAAGTAGTTAATTTTTTGATGTTGAATTATAAGATTTAAGTAAGCATTCGTGAATACTGAAATTATATCATATGCTTTCTATTTTATTAATGAACGTACGTCTAAGAATAAGAATATTTGTTTGATACTTAATTTTATAAAAATGTTACAGTTTCACTTAACTGATGCATAAATAAAATAATGAGGCCCGTGGTAACGCTAATTTTACATATGGTTGAAGAATACACAACAAGCATTCAATTAGATCTTAAGCATTGCTCTCGAAAGCGCACAGATAACATGAATATCATATACTAAATTGCACGCAAAGCTATTACTAACGACGAGAGCAAATAATTTACTTCTGGCTATCTAACTGTGCGGCGTTAACTACAAAATTTAAATACGTACGCCAAGAAAATGACCCATTTAAAAATTGAAATTATTGTTGTCCGAGGAAAGGTATGAAGACAATACTGTACAGGAAATAGGATGCACAATCGTAAAACTATGTTTCGTGTTGAACAGTCTTAATAAAACTCATCGAGATAAGTTGTTGATACGTGTTTTCCCAGCATTTTGAAATAATTTTTTTTCCTACGTACGTTAAACAATTTTAAGGCATCAATATATATGTTTTAACAACTCGGGACGTAATTGGTGCAAATTTAAAGTGTGAATTGTCAGAGTTCTAAGTATTGTCACAATTACTCTTTCTTTCTTGACCCAAGAGACTATCCTTTATGCCACGAATTTTCTTGTATGAGAAATTTCTTTGGAAAATAAGCGATACTGGTCTGAGAAGTTCAGTAACAGATACTGCGGCACCTTCATTCATTGTTTACTGAAAGTAACAGTTTTGAGACCCTCGGGCAGTGTTGAGTTTGATGATTCCAAACAGTTTATGTTTGTTATCATATCTTCGAAATTATTTACTTCGAAAGACATATTTTCAAGCGTCAAAGATTTTGAATCTGCAGTTGACGTACTGCCTTCATCATGAAGTAAGTTGAGAAATTTAGTGTATTTTTTTAAACAAAGCATCAATAATCAAGTGCAGTTATCTAACGAGATATTCCCGCTGAGTCAAAATAATTAAACTTTCTGAAAAGATAATGGATTTTCCCGAACTGAAAAGATTTTAACAGCCATTTAAAAAAAATAAAAATTAATATTGAATATAAGGAGAATAAGAATTGTAAGCCATTCAATGAAGTTAATGCCCTATAAATGTTAAGGGATTTATTTCTGGTATGATTACTTTATTTTATTTGCCGCCTTCGCCATATAAGTTCACTGCATAATCATGTAGGTTAAAAAAACACATACACGCTTAACATCAGGCTACAACATGGACACAACATGGCTTATTATCATCTTGTGACACATATAAAAAGACATTGCAACGTTGCTATGTCGGCTGTCTTGTTTAAGAAAACATATTTAGCTGTCTGTCACAATTTTCAATTGTAATTGAAAATTTTTTATAATATGCCACAAAATAATGTTCCCATAGAATGTTGCACAACGAATTGTTGGTGGCAGAACACTTATTTCGGTGTAGCCTGTTTTCCACAAATGTTTTAAAATTAGTGTTTATTAACTTTTCAAGTCGAATATTAACCGATATATTTTACACAAACAGCTTCTGAACGGCCCCAGTAGTGTCTGTTCCGTATTTTAATAGCCAGTCCTTCTACGTTTTCATTCCAAGTTCTAATGGTATAGTGTTTCTCAATCAGTCATTTTTAATTTGTGCTGATATTAGAATGGCATAATGACAAGGAAATTGTTTCTCTGTTTTTAACAAATTAGTTACTGCCAAAATATTTCTTATCGACAAGTTTTCAATATTTTATACTTATTTTGTATAGATTTGACTGCAACACCTTACAATCTGACTTGCATGATTAAACTATTGTGCACGAATGTTTTATGTTGTTTCTGTATTACTGGAATTGAAGTCGATTAAGGTTGGAACCGTTGCCTTTAAGAAACATGCAGCATGAACCAAACTCACTAAGAACACTATTCCGCTGCCATTGCCATTTACGCTTCAAATTTACGCGTCACATATTTCTCCAAAAATTGATTGTACTGAACGTGCAACATTCCACGCGCAGCTAAGCTATTTCATCGACTCAGTGACCAAACACTGGGCTTTACTAACGACAAGGAGAATTCCAAGGTCGAAGTCACTAGGGCATTATAAATCCCCAAGGTTTCAGTTTCGAATCCCGGATAATCCAAGTATTTTTGGGTGAATTTCGGCGTCCGTTTAAGATAGAACTTGCCATTATCTTAAGTTGCCCAACATAAAGTAGTGATTTACAAAGCATTAGTTAAAATATCGTTAACATTTCTAGTTTACTTCTTTAAATAAATTAACGAGTGAGGGTGAGCGAAAAAATGGAAAGGTTTCTAGGATTTCCAAAAACTTTAGCCCTTCTCTTTCATAAAAGTGATAATAAAAAAAACTTAACTCTTAATCATTAAATACATATTTGTCATTTCGGCATGTGATTACTTCAACGAATACAAATATATTTCGGTATGTTTTTCTCGTAAATAAAAAGCTGCAATGGTTTATAAAATGAAAATTTTTTTCTAGCTTAAAGTAAAATCGAATTTCTAAATTTAGTTTTAATTTTAATTTTTTTCTGAATTACTAATTTTTATAAAATATTTCTTGAACATTCCAGCATTTGCCGGGTATCATTATATACGATGAATTTTTAGGGGGGTAGGGGTTGAGCTCAATTGGAGGTAACCCAATTTGGGTCTATACAGTATTTTAAGTTGGGAACAGGACTGTAACCCTGCCAAATTTGTTCCAGATCTGTTGAACGGTGTAGAATTGTATAAAGAACAAACATAAAATTCAACAAAAACATATATATATATATATATATATGTAGCGTCACTATACATCATAGTCACAGCATTTTCACCGTTCAGTAGTCGAAGTGTTTCAATTTGCTATCCCTTCATTTATTTGTGTTATTCATATGTTATAAAATATTTAAATTTAATTTTTCAATCAGTTATTATAAGAGTCCTAGAACTATTAAAGGGAAAATACGGTATATTTCAACGATGTGCGTATTTCATAGTATAAATATTCTCTCAAAACATCGATGTTACGAGCCTCCCAAATTTCTCCACTCTTCAGAGTATGCATATGTATCTTAACCTTGACATTATACAACGTAAATGTACCATATAAAACTTACCATACATGTGTGTGTGTGTGTTACCACATATTTTCGTATAGGTTAAGATATTAAATAGTAATTTGTTGTGAAGTTATTTGCAATGGTGTTTTATGATGTGCGAAATAACTCTTAATTTACCATTTACATTTTTATTCAGTATATTTAATTTCATTAGATAAGAAATAATTTGTAGATTTAAATAATTGTTTTTGGTTATTGAAATAAATATGAGCATATTTATTCAAATAATCTATAAGTGGTGTATTTGATCCTGACTGACTGCTGTGTGCAGGTAATTTCCCCTTCTTTTTCCCCTGGGTTTTTCATCAATATTCCAGGCAAGTGCCACGAAATCTTCTTAATTTGTGCCTTCCCAATATCTCCCTTATCATTTCAAACACGACTCTGGTTGGCTTCGTTGTATAAAAGGAGTGAATGTAATATGTACGTTTCGTCTGCTTGTTTTCAGGAACTAAAAGTGTTCCGGTGCCGAGGTTGCGGTCTAACCAACATCAACTCGTTGATCTACCAGCTGCTGCCCGACCTCATCTACCTTGACCTGGGCAACAACGAGTTCAAGTACGTCGACTCGGATGAGTTCCGGAACCTGCGGCAGATGCAAGTGCTCCGCCTGGACGGGAACCAGCTGCCAGTGGTCCTCGAGAAGACGTTCAGCGGCTCCCCCGTCGACGGCCACCTTGACCTGCACACCATCGACCTGGCGAGGAACCGCCTGGCCATCGTCACGACGATGGCCTTTGCCAACCTGTCCACCCTGCGCCACCTCGATCTCAGCTACAACAAGCTGGACAAGCTCGATGCGATGACCTTCCTCCCCATGGCCGAGTCCTTGCGGACCCTCAACATCAGTGGCAACTCCATCCCCTTGTCGGATGTCAAGTACGTGCTGCAGGTACTCCCCAAACTGCGTGACCTGGGTCTTGCCGACATGGGGCTCTCTGAACTACCCATCGACCTCTTCGGCTACCACGAGCATCTCAAAATGCTGAATCTTTCAGGCAACCACTTCACCCATCTGCCTGCTCAGAAGCTCTCTGCGATACCAAAGCTGTACGAGCTGGACCTGACGAGGNGACGACAGGCTGCTCTCGAGGCTGGAAGCCGTTAAGAGGGTGCACCTCCGTGGGAACCTCTGGATTTGCGACCTGTGCCACACGATGCCGATACTCAGCCGGATCAACAAGACCGTACCCTCGTGGTCTGACCTGAACCAGCTGAGGTGCGCGGCGCCATACCCCCTGAAAGGCAGGTTCATCCACTCCCTCCAGCCGTCGTCGATGGAGTGGTGCATCACCGGCGACTCGGGCTTGGGCTACATGGAGGGCGGGGGGTCGGGTCGCCTGCCGGACAACTCCCGCATGGGTTTCATCGCGGCGGGCATCGCCGTCATGCTGCTGCTGGTGGGCTCCGCGCTCCTCGCGTGGCTCGCCTACTCGCGGCACCACGCCGCACACTACTACACCCGCGAGGAGGCCCGGGGTCCCGAGCGGGAGGCCGTCTTCGAGAACCCGGCCGCCGTGCTCGGCGAGAACGGCGAGATCAAGTACAAGATCGTCGCCATGGACGCGACGGCAGACGTCGACAACCCTCCGCCGCAGAAGAAAAAGAAGAAGACGGTGACCATCTGCACCATCGACAGCATCGCCAAGGACCCGGAGCTGTGCACGCTGACGAACGGCACCTGAGTGATGCGCCTTGGCGTCGAGCCCGAAGAGACTCAATGCTAGCATCGGGTGGACCCACTGTGGTACGTGTGCCATGCCGACGGATTTTTCGAGNCGAGCCCGAAGAGACTCAATGCTAGCATCGGGTGGACCCACTGTGGTACGTGTGCCATGCCGACGGATTTTTCGACTACCGAGGGGTCACTGAAACTGTGAAGGAGTGCTGTAAATGACTGTGACGGTTCATCGCCACCCCCACTTGACTAATTCAGAGTCAACCCGAAACATTTTTATCGATATCTGGTATTTATACGGTAAATTTTTTGTGGACAATGATTAAATAATCCTTCACAAATANGAAACATTTTTATCGATATCTGGTATTTATACGGTAAATTTTTTGTGGACAATGATTAAATAATCCTTCACAAATAGGACCTTACCTAGTCGTTTTCAGAATTCTGTTTTGCGACTTTACTTAGTGACTGATGTGCACACGGAAAGAATGTTTTTTTTTTGTGTGACGGTTTTTGAACTAATTAGGAGATGAAGCCAAGCGTGCAATGGTCCAAAATAAATGTATTCATTGGAGTATGTGTTCTAATTTTCTTCGAATTCAATAACAAATTATAAGTGAAATTATATGTATCCGTATGTATAAATCACGGCAGAAAAGTTTTTAATATATATTAATATTAGCGAATAACTAAGGAAAATTTACTCTGAAACTTAAACTTCAATTATCTCTTGGATGTTCAAAAATAACTATTTGTGGTGCTATAAAAATTTTGCAGACTATACATTTATATAAAAATATCTTGTTGTTATTCGCGTTAACACAGGGAAAAATTCCTGTGACACAAATACTCGAAAATATAAAAAAATATTTTTTCAAGACGTTAATTCAAATTTAAAAATGTATAATTGGCGATGTTAAGAATTAATTTTCGGAAAATGTTTAACTTTATAAAGTGATTAACTTCAACACATTTATTGACATATAACAATTAGTGCTTTCGAAAATTGGCCAAATATCCTATACATTAACACATGCATAATTACTCGTAATCTAATCGGAAAGGTTGGAAATTATATTTACATATCGGTAAACGTGAAATTTCTAGAATATGTAATAAAACAGTAGGTATATTTCAGCAAAGATTGTACATGGTTATAACTGTACAGAGGCAATTTACTGAGTTTGACCAAAGCATCTTGTTGAACTGCTCTTATTTTATTTTGACCCTTCTTAATTCGTTTTAATATCTGTATGCACGTCATTGGCATACACTTTATTGTTTTTTCCCGTAATTTTGCAATAAAGGTTTTTCCCTAGAAAAAAAACAGTACGGAATTATCTTGGTACATGTCATTGACATATCTTAAAAGTCCAAAATGTATTATACGTACTGTAAAACTGAGTGAGTGTTGTTTTTCGTAAATGGGTACTTAAAAAACCCCAGTTGACGCAAAAAATTATATATTCATTTTTTTACGTAAAGACGTTATGTTGGAATCAAGTGTTTGTGTAAATTATAAAATAGCAATAATTTTAATTTATTTTACTTCAGATGTCCGGTGATAATGTTTCATGAAGGCTTTGTCAACAGCAGCACAGATTTAACTGAACGTTTCGCACAAGAAATGTCACAATGTTACAACGAAATTTAATATGCTGCGAGTATACTCTTAAATAGAAATTTTTAAAGTTGCTCCAGATCAGCGAATATGACTGCAAATCTGTTTAAACGGCTCCATTTGAATCAGTAAAACTCTACTGTTAATTTTAGTTTCTGGCTTTCGCTGATAAAACAGTAATTTCTTCTGATTCATAGTGAATTTTACTGGCCTGGCAGTAAAAGCTCAAAACCTTCCACAGTTTTGCCTGTAGATTACCGCTCATTCATTAACTACAGATTCAGTGAAATAATTCTACGGATTGAATACCCTGATTTAGTTATATAATTAAGCATATTGTCAACATTTTTCTGCAGCGTACTCTTCTGTAAAAAATGTCGTAATGAACGAAATTATTCTGAATGAAGTCATTCTGCCAAGATATTATCTCATGAAAAATAAACATTTATTATCCAAAAGCTTGAAAAAATTACATTTTTTCAAGTAAACAATCAAACATACTTAAACAAAATGAATACAATACGTCAATCGTTGCCCATTTGCCAGTTATATAAAATATGCAATTTAATAACGTTGATGAAATGTTTATATTTGCGAATGATATGTGCCAACATATTTCTTGACATATAGTCGGAATTAACTTACACATAAACGCTTGTGTCGGCAACCGAAAACTAGACAGTTGTGAATAGTTACAGTCTCGCAGAGGAGATTGTAATTGATCACAGTTAATAGTTTTCAATAATAATTTTCCCATTACAAATTGTTTCCCATAATTTGTACAGTATTTTAAAATCAAGTAATTGTAAGATTGCATGATTTGTCTCGCAAAATGTGAAACAATTTTATTGTCCGTATTTACTGATGAAATACCACTTCATGAAATTTAAGTTCTTATCATACCACTGGTTTACTTATTAAGTGATTATTTGCGGTGTTTTGTAATACGTCGTGCATTTTCTATTGATGTTAATAGAGACAGGTAAGATAGACACATTTGTAAGATTTCTATTGTTCATATTCTGTTAGGACAATTAAGCTAGTTAAAATTTTAAGCGTGACAAATAGCCTTACATTGAATAAGGAATTCATCGTCTGAAGGGAGCTAAGGAACAGTTTCTTGGTAGAGTAGAAAGACATCATGATACGCGAACCAAGTTCTCTGACTTTTTCACCAATGTGTCTGATAAGAGGCCTTTTGTAGATGTTGGTCAGATTTAAGTGTATAACGAAGTGTGAAACATTTGGAGGTTTAGATGGTGTATCAATTCTAAAGACCAACATGTGTGAACCGAAGAGGTGTAAAGTTTGGTCAAGAATTAAAGGAGTGTTTGAATTGAAAAGTTGATGTATTTAGAGTGATAGGCATACAAGGACACTTATCTCGGAAATTTGGAGTTACAACTCTAAAGACACTTCCATTTTCAAAACTTTTCTCTGTGTCTGAAGTGAATTTGGATAGTGCAATGGGAGAACTGCAATAAACGCATAAAATTAAGAGTATAAAATTTTCACTTATAAGTTATAAAATAGAACCGTTGGAAATTATTTATAAGTGTTCATTAGATGACAGTATTTTTACTATAAATATATATAACACAATATTTTATTATGATTATAAGTGGGCTTGGTCTGGCTGATACAAAGTACGTTCAATGAAATACACTTTGAATTCTGTACATAATATAATTTAATTTCAATGGTTGAAATATTACATGTAATATACTAATGATTAAACTTATTTATTTTATTGCCAAAATATGTTTGGGATTAAAGTAAATTATGTAGAGAAAGCTATTTTTAGGGATTAAAGTTTACATATATTATCGTTTATATTTTTTCTTTTTATATAACACTACTGTGAACAATAATAAAACATATGTTAAAGTGATAATGATTTGATATTAAAAATAAACTTGTCCTGTATGAAGTCATTTTTACCAACAAACTTATATATTTTATTTATTTTTAAAATGCATGTATCTCTTTAAATTAATTATTCTCACGGTGGCCACAAGAATGTTTAATAATAAATACATTTCGTAACAAAATTCGCTAACCTTCGCCACTGTTGTTTATTTGATTTAGTAGATATTTTAAATTTACTTTGTAATCATTCCATACGTAAATCGCTAGCCACTGTACAAAAGGAAGTGTTACGTGGCAGTCGAGAGATAATTTCTTGAATTCCATATAAAGTTACCGAGAACTAAATTTGCCACTTGGTTAATAACATTTGACCAGCAAGGATTCGCATATGCAAGAAGTATAATACATTTTCTCTGCCTTTTTTTCATGTTCTAACTTGCAGTCTTTAGTTTCATTTGTGTTATATTTTTTTCTAGTCAAAGTAAGTGTATATCAGTATAAAATTATAAGTGCTTGTAAACGTTCCTGAACTTTTTAACTGTGGCGTGATTCCTGAACGCATTTTTTTTTTCGTACGCAGTACATTCAAACCACTGAATCAGAAAAGGTGCCAAGCATATCAAAGTCACTGCAATGGATAATTGCGGAATGAAAGTATACTTGTATTTGTATGCACGCGGATACATGCTGCTAATGATTATAACTGCCACATTTTCATCGTGATTGCGGAACTATATTTTTCAGAAAACAAATTTAATTAACCATTGATTGTAATTGTTTGTCGTGTTCCTGTACTGGTGTGCTCCACTCTGTGCTTGTCATAGTGTTAATTAATTAGTTTCCTAAACACGAGTCTTGTTTGCTTGGGTGTAATGTTACGTTTTAAGACGTACCTATTTTGAAAAGAAAAAATAAATTTTAATAAATGTGACTTCCTTTTAATTATTCCTCTTTTCAATCCAGTGATCGTAAAATATTAAACACCTTGTGAACAAAGCACTACAATATCGAGAAAAAAATTGTTCCATGGGAAATGAGAAGTTATTCGCTAGACATTTAAGATTTATGCACATTTTTAAAATCGTTAAGAATTTACAGTCATAAGTACAGTAAAGTCCCTACCACTTACTAAACTCTTGAGAAATTAATAAATTTGATTTTTGTAGACACAGTTTATCGTTCTAGGTAACCTGTAATATGCCATAAATCCCTCGTACATTTAATCTTCAAAGTAGGTGACACGTTTTATTGGACTTCCATTAAAGTAAGTTAAAAAATATTGTGTGAAATTGGTTTTTTATTCACTGTCAGCTAACCGCGTGCCAATTTTCGTCAACCTCTAGTATGTATACCCCTGGAAATATTATGTTACTGGTGAGTTATACTGTTATTAATAATACGATTTCTAAAAAGAAAAAGGATTCAAATACACCATTTTAACAGAATAAAGACTACAAATAAATGTATTATTCAAAGATCCATTCAATGAGATCAGCCAAGGTAAGAAGGTTTGCAAATTTACTCCCAACGTTTAACTCATAATGAAAGGGCGCTATTATAAAGACGGTGTGCTTATAACTCAAGAGTAAATTGCCAGAATGGAGAGATTAAAACTATAAAATGAAACCAATTTCCTTCACATTTATATAGAAAAAACAGATTGCAACGGATAAAACTTGTGCACTCCACAATAAATATATTTTAAACAATGATTTTAATTTACATCTAATCGCAACAGGAACTTCACTATACTAACGAGTGATATATTCATTGGTTGTTGTTTAAATGAAAAATTACATGGATTTAAACTGAGGAGCTGATGAGGAGCGATTAATTATGCGGCGTTTACTTCGTTGTTAACTTATTTATAAGCTGATGCAGAAACCTACAAATCTGAGTTTAGTGTCTGACATCTGTTTGTGCGTACAATTATGTTCATAAGTAAACTTGCAATGTGTGTCTATAATCTCTCAATTAGCGATTTTAAGCAAAAAAAACACCAGCACAAATTGCACATGGGCTCGTCTTCCTCTAGAATAAATTACGAAAGCATGTTTTTTTTTTTTTTTTTTTTTTTTTTTTACTGCGCTTCTTGAATTTNTACCATGCCATCATTGCCTCTCTGAGAAAGGGATCTGGACCACATTTTCTGCCTCTGGGTACACCTAATCACGTCCGAGCACACCAAGTGGAATCTTGGTGGAAGGATTTGAAGTGGTGCAGATTTTTTCGGAAAATTCTAGTTTCTCCTCCCATATTTAATCCACCGCTTGTAGGATCATGCTCCAAAATCATTTAATCACTGTCGAGTAATATTTAGCAGATAAAATTTCAATTCCCGATATTACCAAGTACGTTTTGGTTTATAACTTTCAAACTGTGGTAACTTTTTATTTTATTTTCATACGCAAGTCATATTTATCTTCATAAATAAAATGTTGCGCTTTCTGTAAAAAACCATTTGGCAAATTTGAAATGACACATCGCTGGTTGATACGCAAACAATTTAAGTTTTTTGCTACGGCGCATTCGCATACGTCTTACGAAAGCTCTGCCGTCGTTCTTGGGTGGAGTACAGAAACAGTCCTCAGAACAGCAAGAACAATAAGTGTGACGTGACATCCACGATGAATGAGCTCAATGGTTATATATATACTCTGTTCGATGTTTCAATCGATCTAAAATGTGGAAAATCAAGTCATGTATGGCAAGTTCGATTGTTTCCTTAATAGGTCATGTATCACATGCGATTTTATACAATTGTTAACATAACAATATATTATATTTTATTTAACTGAACTTTTACTTAAGTTTTATTTATTAATTATAATGTTTTGTTTAAAATAAATACGAATTAAAAAGGAAATAAAATAGGCGTGTTGATAATGTCTAGTAAAAATAGTTCTCACGCAAAATGTTATTAAACTGAGTGCGCACGAATGCGGTGTGTTGTCCGTTTGGTGTAATTTTATAGACTTAGTTAAGCTTTGGTTGCATGAGACTGTGGAATAACCTGAAAATAAAACTTCTGGAGAGTTTCAGAAAATTTGGAAATAATCATGAATGGACTATGCCTGGAAAACATATGTGGTAGCTATACGAAGTGACGGGGTTCGAGAGAGGGCGAATAAAACGGGTGATGGAGACAGCGTGTACAGAGCACCCGGTAGACGGCTTGAACCTTGACGTCAGCTCAGATTGCATGCTGGGAGCGATTGACTATTTTTGCACAAACACTGGTTGTTCTGCCATAAAGTTTTCGGTGACAATGATTTACGGCTAAAAACGAAAAGTACGTGTCTGTATTTCACACGAAATAGTAAAAAAAAAATGTGTTTTTCAATAAAACAATGATCTAGACTTCTAGCGATTTTATGACACGAAATTATTCACACAGGTAATTCCACCTCTTCACACCAACAGATCGAGTCATATCAGTTTACATAACAAATTTAAAAAACCATTATATACATACATCCTTACTGAATTATTACATTTGGTAAGGGTTTGTATTTGTTATGCAACGTATGTAGTTATGAATCTGAGAAATATAATGCTTTTTCTAAAATGCCGATGCTTTCTCGTAGCCTGCGAGATATAGATACAAGCAAGCGAAGCAGTCTACATTAATTAAAATTATTTTCTGAATTATAATAAAAATGTGTTTGAATAGTATTATAATGGTAGCATAAGGTTGTAAGGACGGCATTTGTACACGACACTTGGAGATATTCTGTATCTATGTATTTCATTGCATATATAAGTAATACCCCACGATGTGTAGAAAAATAGTTGGAATGGCATTGAAGTGAACGCGAATTTTCTGCCAGTATACTGCGTAACATTTATGAGGTTCACTATAGAAAGTCAAATCTTCAGCATATTGAAAATCAGTGCATAATCATATAAATCACTCGTTTGCTGTGAACTGGCTAAATTATTTGGCATGTCCAGAAAGAAACGTATGGTGTGTCAGATGAAATGTAATTCGTGGTTGACAGCCATTCCGCAAACGAACTGTGATCACAAAACTATAAAATGTGGACTAACTTGGCCATACGGATGTTAATAATCTTTCTAAAATACAACACTCTTTATAAATTGAGATCTAATCGCAGAAATGTTACGCAGTATGCAGGCAAAAATGCGTGTTCAGTTCACTGCCATTCTGCCTATTTATCTACACATTATGGGTTATTACTTATACATAGTTACAGAATAGCTCCAAGTATCATATGTAAAAATACTATCCTTTATCATCCCGGAATTCGTGAAATAAGTGATAATCAAAATATAGAAACTGGTTGCCGCGTGTTATAAAATACATTTATCCATATTACTTGTGCAAAATCAGCTAATAGTATCCATTATTCACTTGATCAGCTGTCTACTGCCCGACATTTGGGCAGTTTGGGCTTCAGATTCAGATTGTGTTAGAAAAATTGTGCTCGTGAAGTCACCCTTATGCGGCTGACAGGTTCCGAACGATCCTGAAAAAATCACCGGATGGAAGAACCGTTTGACAATCATACATACGTGAGGATAACTTCTCTTTGCGTCACACAGCGACATTTTCAGACGCCTAGAAAGGCATATCCACGACGCCGGCGAACATTACGTGTACTGCCATTTACACCTTTGTGACGTCGCCGCAATGTGCAGTGCTGGAAGCAGAGAACAACAAGGAATGATACAGACTGGCGACACGTGTATATATATTTGGCGACGAATCACGCTTCTCTTTTGTAAAGTATGACTACTCTGCCAGAGTCTGGAGGGCACCNGAATGATACAGACTGGCGACACGTGTATATATATTTGGCGACGAATCACGCTTCTCTTTTGTAAAGTATGACTACTCTGCCAGAGTCTGGAGGGCACCAGGTATAGGTTGTTCACGGTTAATTGAGCACTTTTGGAATCAACCTTTGTAAAACATCTGTACCTCCAGCTGTATGTATTTTAACGGGCACACTTACTGGCATGCGCCCAGTAAAGTTGTTAACGACGGAGGGAAAGTAATTCCATGCTGTGACGTTGAATTAAAATTAAGGTAAAATTTTTGTTAGTACTGAAATGATTTCGTTTAAATACTTTTTTTTTTCTCCTTGTGCATAAACTGTAGGAATGAGCAAATTTCTAAAAATATTAACTTTTACAAAACTTTTCATTTTCACTTGGCCGACGCATCCAAAAAGTGATAAGGCCCATGATAACGTTAAGACTACACAATGTGCATACAATTAGATCTCAAGCAGGGCTTTCAAAAATGCTCAGTTTACCGTGAACAGCGCTATAATTCTTCCCCCACTTTACAGCTGCTCACATAATCTGCTACTTGCGTTTTGGTCCGGCGAACCATCGCATATGATCTTCGTTCGCCATTGGTGATAATACCAGGATCATCGAGTAAACAGTGGCACACTGAATTCATCATACGCCTCCTTGAGCTTATTTATTTGCTAATTGCTCAAGAGCCAATTTCAAGAAAGACTACGCTTTACCGCTAATAAATCTGGTTTCCCAGAACAGTGTACGTCATGGTATGTACAACTCTTCCATAGCCTTTGACAGAAATGTTTGTACATGTGACCATGAAAGGATTCACAAAGAAACTTAATAAACAAAGCGGGGCTTTTGAAAGTTCTGTATCAGCACTGCACCACAGCCATTTGCACACAAACGCGATCAATAAATTTTAAATGCAACTAACATATGTAAACATTCTAAAATTTGTGTCGGTGAAAATGTGGGTAAATTTTAAATTAAAAAAAAATTTCCCTTAATCCCTGCGCGCCCCATTTGGCCGGCCGTACTGAAATTNATGTGGGTAAATTTTAAATTAAAAAAAAATTTCCCTTAATCCCTGCGCGCCCCATTTGGCCGGCCGTACTGAAATAGGTAAACCATATCCATTACCACGTAACTGAAAACTTGAAACTCGTCGCCACATCTGTGTAGTACTGATAGCGTAACCAAAAATACACGAGTCCAATTTGTTGCCCATCGAGCNAAACCATATCCATTACCACGTAACTGAAAACTTGAAACTCGTCGCCACATCTGTGTAGTACTGATAGCGTAACCAAAAATACACGAGTCCAATTTGTTGCCCATCGAGCATTTGTGAGATCAAACGGGAAGCCAGATTCTTCCATTTCGAATTTTTTATGATTTGATAATTTGGATGGTAATTTTTAATAAGCGTGGACAAATCTGTCACAGAATAACCATCTCTTATTTGAACCAATTCTCGCTCGCATTGATGTCTGTATCCAAGTATGAGGTGGTTCGACGAGGTACTAAATGTTTTTCACTTATGCCGCAGGTGGGCGGAACTTTGCCCGGATACAATGATATTGCAATCACTTTTTTCTGTTTGTCCCGCCACACTTATCAAATTTCGTCTGAATACAGTGATTTATTCGTGGTGTGAAAACGGTGTCAATGAGTGTATTTTAACACGTGAGAAAAAACATTTGGTAGCATCGACGACATTGTGTGATACAAACACACACATGTATAGGGAAACTACAGTTGGAATTAAGAATTGAACTTCAAGACTCGGTCGGGTAAGTATGGTTCCAAATAAAAATTAACATATTTATCTTCGGAACTCTTTTAAGTTCCAATTAACTTCGTAAGTTGAAATATCTCTATGACATTTACTTGTTTTAAAGTATGCCTAATACAAATGCCACAAAAAACCTACTAAAAATGGAATAATAATAGGAATCATATTAACTCCCAGTTCAATGTTTAACGAAAATCTTGAAGCTATGAATATTAAAAATAGATATGCTATATTCCATGCAAACTTAACCATCCTTTAAACTATTTCGATTACAGATTACGGTTGTCTGTTGAATAATTTTCATTAATTATTTTCACAGTGAAATGTTTTGTTGTCTTGAGAACACTTCTAAATACATTTTAATCTCTTTAATTTCTAATTCATTTATACCAGTAAAATTCAGAATTTTTCAGACAGGATAACTATCCTCCAACTAGATTCATATTAAGTTATTGTGCAAACATAAAACCGAACCAGTTTTTAAGGCTACATATAAACAAATTATTTTTAAGTTTAATTGTATACCTTATAATATATTTATGGGAATACATTTTCTCGCCCAAAATAAGTATACATATATATTTGAAAACAGCTCAATAGTTAGATTAGTTCATCTAGAGGAGTGTGATTATCATACCCTCGAGAATATTATGAATCGTGAATAGCATTAAGTACATAATATCTGTTATTAGTTATAATGTTTATATATTTATATGATTTTGGCAAAATGATAAATAGACGTGAGTATTGTGTGCTGCGCTATGGAACTTCGTAGGGGCACCACGAAGTGCTTGTTTTACGGCGTTTCCGCTTCAGTAAAAATTGATTTAATTTTTTTAATGATTGCACTACAGCCAACGACAACGAAATGTATAGTATTTAAAGGTACGCCACACTAAAAAGTAAAATGATTTATCATATTGTTCATCAGGCCAAATCAGTAAATGGATATTATGGTGTAAACACTCAAAGTCACAAACGGTCGGTGTATTATATCTGACTAACTAAAATGTAATAACCTTTTAAATACCTATCGTTAATTTCGTATATTACACCTGCATTTAACTATGCAATGAACGCCTGCAATAATTCTGAAGCAAGCATAAAAGCATTTGGGTTTCTCAAGTACGTTTAAAGAAATGTTACATTACTGTAAAATTCGTCTACCTTCTCTTTAATTTATTTTTAAAAAAATAGTTGGGAAGCTGCCCGACAATTGACAGAAAAGTGTTAGTAAATCCTGAAAGATTCTCGGTTTCGTGAACTTCTTACAGAAACGTACTAATATGTATAGTTTATGGTACCCCAAATAAAATTAGAGATTAAAGCAATGTTAAAGGGTAAATGTTTTCCTTTTTCAGATAGTTGATAAGCAACCAATAGAAAAGCTCTTTCACACATGTCATTAAAGAAAGTGTGGTTATATTTTTTTGAGATTAATATATAAAAATAACTGGGTAAATATTGGTTTCATTCATGCATAAAGCAATGCCATTTTATTCAGAGAGCCCGTAATACCTTATACACTGAAGAGCCAAAAAAACTGGTATAGGCGTGCGTATGCAAATAACAGAGGTATGGAACCAATCAGAGTAACGCGATGCGGTCGGCAGCTAGATCGGTTACTGCTGCTACAATGGCAGGTTATCAAGATTTAAGTGAGTTTGAACGTGGTGTTATAGTCGGCGCACAAGAGATGGGGCATTGCATCTCCGAGTTAGCGATAACATTTGGATGTTCGCGTATGACCATTTCACGAGTGTACCGTGAATATCGGGAATCCAGTAAAACATCACATCTTCGACATCGCTGCGGCCGGAAAAAGATCGTGAACGATCGGGACAAACGACGACTGACGAGAATCATTAAACGTGACAGACGTGCAACCCTTTCTCAAATTGGCGCATATTGGATTTGTGGACTGCCCTGCAGGATTCATGGTGTGAATCGCCTCCTGCATACTTTCAGACATTAGTTGAGTCCATGACACGTTGTCTTGCGGCACTTCTGCGTGCTCGGGGGGCCCTAAACGATATTAGGCAGGCATACCAGTTTTTTTTTTTTTTGGCTCTTCAGTGTATACTAAAAGTTATGAAAAACTTGTCCAACTTGTAGAGGTGCATGTATTTTGCATTTTTTTTTTTTGCAGCACAATGCCATACGTACTGGGCCACAATTACTGGCATTGCGCGAGACATTTTTTACTCATCTTGGTTGCACGCGATAGGATCACAAAATTCATTCCTGTTTATTACTGGCTAAAGAGCTGAACAGGGCATGTCATAACCACTGAGGTTTAGCCATAACAGGGTCAATAGATTATATATGCTGCTCACGGCCAAATGAGCACTTTAAAAACACTGTTTGCGATATCCTCCTCCCCACATTTTTTATATTTTTTCTACACGTAAAATTTACATTGATATTGGTTTAATGACTTCATTCGTGAGTCATTAAAGTGAAAACCTGAAATTTACAACAACCTAAATGTGTTACAAGTGTGTCATTTCGTGATCTATTACGCATAGAGCAGAAAATAAAACCATCATTTGCTATATACATTTGAACATTACACTCGCAATACAACAAATATCGCAACTATTTTTCTTAATTCGCTACCAACTTAACTGGGAACCTGCATATAGTGTGTACGATAGTATCAATGCATTTAATGGCCAGCAATTTTTTTCTTCAAAGATTGATTTCTAAACTTTTTGCTTTGCTTTGAACAGCCTATGGAAGCTTGAATTCTAGCCTGCCACAGAAATAATTTGCATAATTCACAGACTATCGGCTATCTGCTCTCATTTGCATACGTCAGCGCATAAACAGGGAACTCACCACGTTTAGCAGCTAGCTAAAGCCTGACAAAGGGGGGAGGGGGGTAGTATCGTGACCAGGCTTTTGGGCAGAGAGGAATAAAATCGGACCGACGTTCGTGCTCGGCGTGGCAGCGCTAAAGCGGTGACTTTCCTGCATTAAGGGATTATACACGACACCAGCAATGAATACAGGAATGTGAGAAATGGCTCCATAGTTGTCATATGAATCTCTTTGTAAGCAGTTCTGCGTCTATTGTAAATTTTAAACAACTGTGAAATATTTCAATCCTTATCTTTTATTCAGGAGAGAAATTGTAACACACCCTTTTTGAGGTATATTATTGAATAATTGCTAACACATAATTTTTGTGTTTACAGGCTTGGTACTACTTTTCATATGATTTATTTGGTTTTGTGGCAAGAGATATTTATTTGTTATGAAACAGAGTCCGTAATTTTTATTTTTGTTTTGAAACAGTATTTTTATTTAGACGAATATTTATGTCCTTATGTTTTAACATCGTGTACGTGTGCTTACATGGCAATATGATTGTTTGCATTTTTGATCGCTAGGGGTAGTTTTAAGTGGCACTACAGATGAATTTGTATTGTAACCCTCGCGATTGGTCAGTTTTTTAAAGAACGTTCTTAAGTTAATATTTGGGAGACGGAAGACGGCCATCTTGATACGTGACGTCAGGCAGCCAGCCCGGGTGGGCTGTGCACTAGGTATTAAATTTATATTTCTTCGTAGGAAAGTCCGAGTTCACACCCCTGAAATTAGGCCGTCTACTAGAGACGAAGACGCGACGTGTTTAAAGCAATAAGTAGGTCTGTATGAGCCCCCTCCGCGTAGCTTTCAGAGAGATTAGCTAGAACTCGTGAGACGTCTGTTAAGGTGCCACTGAACTGTATGTTAGCACCGTAAGCCGTCTGCTAACATATAGGGAAGACGTCACCCAGGGCGTTTTGACTACTAATTTCAGCTAAGAAGTTCAAAATAATGTTTTCAAATAACACCGTTAATACAACCCTCTAGAACATTCTCTCATGCCACCATGTTGGTTTTCTTACGTTCACGACTTTTTCCGACATACACTACGGCAAACCTGAACTGAATTCTTGCACCGCCGCTTGCTCATTGCAATCGTCTTATTTCAAGTAATCACTTTTAAAGGAATATTAAAAATTTTTGGCGACATTTTTTTACTTTTCAAGTGTAAATTTTTTTTTTACCATCACGAGGGCACTAGTGTTTTGAAGGCGACTTACCCAAGAAGAATATTTCAATTATAATGTTAATATTTTCGGCGCCACAGATAATCTGCTAATATGCAATGCCATTTGGATGAAATATTTTGTTTTTCTGGTAAAAGTCGAGTAATTATGAGCACAACTAAAATTCCAGATAATTTTTTACGCAGTCACCCATTTTTGTCTTCCAGTAGCCGTAGCAAGTTTTCTCCTAGTATTCCTATTTTTGTATGTGTTTGTCCTGGTCACATGTATTTTTCTACCAGACTACTGTGTAGCTGGGTGTAAAAATTATACACGTTACGTCAGATTGGTGAGACCAAGTGTGTGGGTATTCCTACTTACATTCTGGACGGTGCCGGGCATAGTAACTCGTCAGACTGTCTCTAAGCGTCACCACAGTGGATTTGATTTCTTGTTTTCACACTGTTTTTGTATTGCCAAGGAGTTAAAGAGTCACTGATTCTGGTTTTCGAGAAGTCCATCAATCTCGTACTCAGTTTGGATCATCGTGACTGCGCAGCTAAGGCCAACACTCTATCCAGAGAAACCGTTACACCTACTACAGCTGGTTCAACGTCATACTCATATATACAGAAGTTAACAGATCCTTTTTCTCTCTCACAAACGCAATTTTTCATTGTTTTGCGTTACATTTTTGTGCCACATCTCACAAATTGTGATGGTTATTATTGGGTTGTCTGTATTTGTAGAGTGTTGGTTGCGTCGAGTGTACATGTGTGTGTGCGAGTGTCGTCACGTTACTTTACAAAATGAATGTCGATATTTTGTTGCACGTTCATATATCTGGTTATTGAGTGAGTGAAGATATTTGGGCGGCTCTTGACATCGAGGTCTTAAGAGCAGATGAGGGTGAAGCGAGATGAGCACGGAGCAGCGCCGGAATGAAATAGCGGGAGAAACGGAAAGATCCCCGAGAAAATTCTCTGACCAGCGGCATCATCCGGCACGATTCCCACATGCGAAAATCCGGGTATGACCCCGCCGGGAAACGAACCCGGTTCACTTATGTAGAAGGCGAGTAGTCTAACCACTACACCATCGCGGCTCCCTGGTTACTGAAACATAAATGTGGTCTTTGAAAAGTGTTGTCAGCGAAAATCGCTGTAAATAGCCGTCTGTTTACGACAATGCTATATATTTTCTGAATAGATTGCTGTATTAAAGCTCTACATTCATTGCTTAAAATTCTGAGGCCACAGAACGCACGTGGAGATTATTAATGCTATTTCCCATCGTCGTCACAATGGTTCCATACGGTCGGATGTGACCTTGAGGTCTTTAATATTATTTACTAGGGATTCCCCTTAAAGCGTTAATTATTCACCTTAGTTGTTGCTTAGCTGCGGAACTTTTTGACTTTTCCAGGACGGCTTTTTTCAGTTCTCAATGACGAGTCATCTTCAGACTTTATCTGAGGACACACTGTTCTCATAAACGTTAGCATACCTTATTTGGGCTTTCGATTTCAATGTTTGGAATATAGTTCCAACGAAAACTGATATTCATCTATTTCTTTCAATAAACGTATGAGCTTAAAACAGATGTACAATGATACACCAATAGCTTACTGCTGCTATAACGTTAGCCTAATTATTTCATCCTTAATTTCCTATATCTATGTAACTGTCAGTATGAAAACATGCCTGCCAAATTATTTTATATGTTTCTTGAGCCTCGAAAATTTGATATATTTGTGTTATAAATTTAGCGCGTCCACTCGAGAAATCGATACGTTTAATTTAGACTGACATATTAAAAATATCATGATAACATTCCTTTACTTTAGAAGCGATGAGGCATACGACGCGTGTTGTTATGATTCAGTAAAGGCGGACAAACCTGACGAACTGCAGCGACGCGTTGGTATCCAGGCCAGGCGAAGAATCCAAAACACATTACAGCAATAATAGTTTATAAAACATATCAGCGAAGCGCCAGCAGAGTCCCCCTCCCGGCGGCATGGTATTTGGGGCGATTACGCCATTAGAAACGACATAATACTTGGCTACACTTTGTACGGGGTCTGTCATTCTCTCAGTCTGTCTGTCTGAGGACCCACGCCTAGTTGAAGCCATCAAGATGAAGCTTGGCGTGCCGCTCGTCGCCTTCCGACTCAACACTCAGCCACCGGCGACGGTATCATTCTCAGGATAGTCATATACTGTAATTGATCAGGACCTCCCTCGACGATGCCTTATATTTAGTGTAGATCATAACAGTTCAATTAAATACCTACTCTGTCTTCATAGTTAACTTCAGTTCTTCTATTATATTAGCATAAACCTTAACTAGTCAGCAGTTTAAAAATATAAAAACATAACAGTGTGCTAGGATCGTCCTTTGCATCCCCACGCTTTTGGGCACCAAACACACAAAATACGCTCTGTCAATGCAGATTGTTTCCTGAAATTGCTGCTATAAGATACCACAGAGGAAACGTTTTTCAGATCCCATGAAGACAAAAAAAAAAGGATTATGTAAACTAATACATTTAGAGTTGTTTGAAAAATTTTGTTGGACGTTTTGAACATGAGGTTTGTCATAAACAATCTAAATTGTGCTCTCTAAGAAAAAAACACTGGCCGAGGGCCTCCGCAGGGCCCCGAGGCTCAGGGGGTCACCAAACTCCCAGAGTTAAGAAAATATTATTTTAACAACTGGCTTAATTAACTTGAATCGATTATTGTAATTTTGGAATTTTCATAAAATGCCAGAATATAATATTGCTAAAAAAATAACTAATTCCTTCAAATACATACGACACAAACTTAAGACATGGTGTGGAGACTTAAATAGATTTTCTTTTAAGCTGTTACTGATGAAGCGGAAATGCAAAGGCCATATCTTCAGCGATCACCGTGACGCACCGTACCTAACCTTACTCCCCCTGTCCTGTATCCAGGACAGTTAAACAACTCACGAGCTTTATTGCGTCCCACGCAGACTGTGTAAATCATTCACGACAGACATCAAGCACACAAGCTATCTCGTTTCAATCGAAGGGTTCGACTCGACCAAAAAACTTTGGCATAAACTATACAGTAGGGTAGCACAACATGAGAGGAGTCTGAAGCACAGACTAAATTATTCGCAGTCGAGAGCTCTTGAACTAGTTACTGAAGGATCTGGAGCTATCGATTGCCAAATTCAGAAGCAATTCGCTCCAGAAAGAGAGACAATGATACGTTTATGCAAGCAATTTCTAAAAGTAACAACTGTTCTTAGTAGTCGGGCTTTGCCATTTCTAGGGTCATCTTCAAAAATAGTTTTCTGGCAAAAAAAACAATATTACCCATTTTTTTTATACACTGTACACAATCAGCTGACAACGGCTTCGCTCTGACTGGCTAAAACTCGACGTGCTGCTTCGCTGGACACTGCAANTCCAGAAAGAGAGACAATGATACGTTTATGCAAGCAATTTCTAAAAGTAACAACTGTTCTTAGTAGTCGGGCTTTACCATTTCTAGGGTCATCTTCAAAAATAGTTTTCTGGCAAAAAAAAACAATATTACCCATTTTTTTATAGACTGTACACAATCAGCTGACAACGGCTTCGCTCTGACTGGCTAAAACTCGACGTGCTGCTTCGCTGGACACTGCAANACTGTACACAATCAGCTGACAACGGCTTCGCTCTGACTGGCTAAAACTCGACGTGCTGCTTCGCTGGACACTGCAAAATGGAAAGGTTTTTAAAGAATGTAATTTTGATATAATTTTGTTAAACAGGTGGAAAAAGCATTTTTATGTCTTACAGAAAGTTAAATTTTAAAACTAGTGACTTAATATTAAGAACAGCCGATTTAAAAAAAACCCTCTGGTATAGTTATATTTCAAAACACTTTTAGCTCAGGTCCAGCTTTTAATATAGATTGGTTTTGACTACTGTGTGTCATAGGCGCCTGTCTGCGAAGCACATACGTTTAGTACGTGAGCAACTTAAATTATGACTGATCTAACAAAAGACCACGGTGTTTTCTCACACATACACGCGAGCAGCTACCAAAAATAAATTGCAGGTGAATACGTTTGACAGTGAAGTCTAATCTACCTGGAAGTGTGTTCGCAAAAACCCCATGTCCGTAGTTATTATACTTGGTTTTGTACATATTCAAATAACAAATGACGTAATCACAGCACGTTTGGATTTTCAGCAATTGCACAGCTGCTCTTGATAAGTTATTAAGTACTAGTCCTGAAGTCCATATGTTATGCTACGGATTATTGCTATGGCTTAACACCTCATCGTCCGCGGGGTCATTAGAGACGGGACAAATGACTCGGACGTATAGGACTGGGGAAAGAAGNGGCTTAACACCTCATCGTCCGCGGGGTCATTAGAGACGGGACAAATGACTCGGACGTATAGGACTGGGGAAAGAAATTGCCCAAACCTGTAGTAAGTAAATATCCCAGAATTCGCCTGGAGTGATTTCGGAAAACCATGGAAAATCGAAGTTAAGGACAGCTGGACAGTGAAAAGAATCTGGCATCTCCTGGATGCGCCACACTGCGCCTGTCGTTAGGGACATGTTAATGTTAAATTTTATACTGCACACCAGACATATGCGAGCTTGGGCCACGCCACAAGGAAGGGGGCCTACACTAGCTATTGCTAGATTACACTGGGCATATCATGACCGGGGGAGGGGGGTGTAACCGAGCAGATTAGAGAACGCAAATGCACTGTTAAACTTTTCCTTGTCGTCATCAACCTCAAACAACAAATTGAAATATTTTGCTGACATCAGAAACTATTTAAGAATGCAAACGTTACCTAACATCAGCCAAGAATGACCATCGTATTTCTGAGTAGCCAAGTGAACCTATTCTTGTGTTTAAGATAACTATTGGTTAGAGGCAAATTAAACGATGGTTATTCTTAACCATGTATTGAGAAACAGAAAAAGTCGCTAACCAATACGTGAGTTTTAATCAGAGCTTAATCGGAACAAAAGCATACATTGTGAAACTAGCCCGAAGTGTTGCTGTGACTGTAACTGCAATGCTAACTCAGATATTCGAAATTTAAAAACTAATTTATATTGTAATGTTGAACTTAATGGATTAGTCAATATTTTCCGATCAGTTTGCACGTGTTCTCAAGTTACGTCTTACTCCATTCTTCTCTCCACGAGGGGCCGCGGTGGCTGAGCGGTTAGTCTGCTCGCCTCCCACCAAGGCGAACCGGGTTCAATCCCCGGCCGTGTCAATCCAGATTTTCGCAAGTGTGAATCATACCGTAGATGCTGCTGTTAGGCGGGTTTTCTTGGGGATCTCCCGTTTACCCCGCCCTAGCATTCCAGCGCTGCTCCATTCTCACCTCATCGGCTCTCAAGACCTCATTGTTAAGAGCCGCCCAAATCTCTCAACTGAACTCAATTCAACTCTCTCCAAAATATATCAGACCGATTGAAGGTTTACATTTGTAACCTTCGTCCAGGTTTGCCGAAATGCTATGCGTAGGATACACGTGCCGTCGGAAGAATGCGCAATGTGAAGAAATAAAAAGCAAATATGCAGAGGCTTTCAAAAGTCTTCCCCTATACCATAATCAGTGGTGCCCCCCTCCGCAAGCTCTATGGCACCATACACCCCCCCCCCCCCCC
>NQII01000226.1:969482-1043707 GCA_002778355.1 Clitarchus hookeri
CGCGAGATGCGACCCACCGTCTTCTCATGCGCTTGCGTATTTTACTGACGTGTCCTGCTATGGATCCCGCCGTTTTCTGCATTCACATTTTTTTAATGGAACCTTTTTTAAAATCACCCCATGTATGACGTGCTTGGTAGTTTCCCAAGTACATCATCTATCACAAGCATTTTATACTTGAGTTAACATAAAAATGCTTTATTTAATTTAATTGAACTTCTACTTATTTTAAATCTATAAATTATAATATTTCATTTATAATTAACTTGAATATGTTGTTATGCAAAATATTTTATACTGAGTGCGCAAGAATGCAGTGCGCTGTCCCTTTGTTGTAATTTTCTAAGACTCGGTTAAACTTTGTTTGCATGAGGCAGAGAAATAATCCTAGAATTAAAACTTTAGCAACGCTTCAGAAAAGTTGGACGTAACAGAGAATAAACTATACTACAAGTTTCTCCTTAAAAAAAAAAAGCCTACCATCACAAAGTCGTTTTAGTCCAGAACGAAGTTGGCTCAGGTAACCAGAAAACATGAATAACAAATTCCATACCAACTGCCGTACAGAAAAATTTGAAAACCATTTATGTGGTCAATTTTGCTGTGTTTGTTTATTTCTCTACTAGTTATTTTATGAAGTCTGCTTTCGTACAAAACCGTTATAAGTTATCACGGTCATCTCACCAACGTTTTCCAGTCAACTGAACAATTTTGCAAGAAACTTATAAGTTGAAAGAATAACACTTACTATGTTGCATGTCTTATGTATGTCAAGTCACCGTTACAGACACAGCAACCAAAAACGGAAATCCCTTGTAAATACCCGCGCTACTAAATGAAAGTGAGCGAGATTAAAATTAATGTGGAAAAAATATAAAACATAATTTCTAACACCACAACTAATTATTATTTGTGGTTTATTTTAAACTCGCATAGGAATGATAGTGACAAATAACTTTAATCATATCTGCATGGCTGTAGGATGTTTATAAGTCTCTGTTTGCTAGTCGATGGCCTCCTAACACAAGCAAGCTTACACGGTATTTGACATCTCCGTATATACATCCAGTTGTGTTGAAAATAACTATATCCTAAATTCTTAAAGTTTGAACGATACAACTGTTTTCTTTAAGAAACCAAGCCATTTTCAGTTAACACTGCACCATGCTAGTACCTTATCTTGCAAACTCATTGGACGAATGATTGTTATAACAAAAAACTCAGTAAATCATCACTACTGCCTAATTTAATTCAAGGAGGACATATGTGACAGAGTTTATTTGCAAAACAGAAATTAATTCTGTTGGACAAAATTTATCCTAATTCCTAATGATTTGAGCAACCGATAAATCTTCTCCTGGATCGAACTCTACGATCTGTCGAATGAGTGGAGTATTTCTCACAAGATAACAATAAATACTAGTTGGCAACCAGCAGTGATAAACGTAAATCTGTGTTTATGTTAGACGGTCTATATGTTGGAAACTTATTTGGAAATACCTAGGGTGATCGTGTAAACACGGATTTGACTTCCACAAACTACAAAGGTATCTGTTGTTTCTGGTGGAATACATAATTACAGTGCACGTTTGTCTCGATAAAAATGAAGAAGCTTCATCTCTCTTGCTGAAGTAATAACAAAACTTGCGATACTGGATAAATATTTTTTCAAAATCTATAAGATAAAAAATATATTTAAGACACTAACGATTACCTTGTTGTGACACTGCACATTTTATTCCAGGAGAAAGCTACTTTGATGTGAAAATACTTATTGCGCTTTGGGTTAAAGGTTTAAGGAGTAATATGATACACAGTGAACGATCTGGCGTAAAGGATGTATAGGTAACAATTAAATAACACATTGAATATAACATTTGCAAATCATAATAAACATTTTGAAATGTTAGCACTATTTATTATGTTGTTCACAGTTATTTGAGCTTTTTTGAAATCCACCTTTGAAAAATGTCACTCCCCCTTCCTGAATATATTTTAATTAGCACACTGACTGGCAAGCACCCTATAAAGTTGGTGACGACGGACGGAAGGAATTCACATGTCTTAACGCTGAATTAAAAGTGTTAGGTAAATATTTTTGAATACTAAAATTATTAATTTTGTTTTCTTTTTTAATGCGTATAAGTGCAAGAATGAGAAAATTTGTAAAATACTTAGGTTACTTTCCTAATGATTTCAAAGATACACTTGACCGAAGCATGAATAAAGTGATTAGGCACATGGCAGTGTAAAATGCACACATGGTGGGACAATACACAACATACAAAGTTCCCGGTGGAACCGGCGCTTTCCTCACCAAACCTCCCCTCCTGGTGGCCGATACCTATTTAAAGGTCATACCAGGAGCGCTTATTTCTACTTTATGTTATCTCCCGCTAACAAAACCTAGATCGGCTCTTTTGTTTCGCAGGGCGCCACCGGGAACTTTGAATTTTGAGTCCGTCATACTGGTCCGAAAATATTTTAAAAACACAAAAGCTAAATACTTACACACCACATTTAAAACTCTACCGCGCACGCGCTTGTCCTACACACGAAAAATTAAGTATGACGGCATTCCCTTAGCACATTCTCGGCCCAGTGCGACCAGGCTGTGTCGGACTAACATTTGGGAAACACCTGGTACCCAGAAATTGTTTCCCGCCTCCTCGCCCCTGGTCTCAAAGAGCGTTAACTAATCCACACTGCAGACGTTCGATTCATTCACACAATAAATATCACTCATTCCGCTACCATTCTCGGGCCTTCGGCCTCGTCCCTTTCTTGAAAAACTTGCGTCTTTCCATCCATCTTCCAAATCTCATTCCGGGTCCTTCGCTGGGGTCGTTATCATTGGGGTGTTTCCTGGAACAAACGAAATGTTTTATCCAGGAAGTGTCTCATCCGTGGTTTGTCGCATCCGGTATTTTGGCAAGGAGCCGCTCGAGGTGAAGGACTAGCACCTGACTACCGTATACCCAGTGAAGGGTTTACTGCAGTCGAAGTACAGCCTCCCGTATGTGCGAGCGGCATCGTTATAGATCTTGGACGGGTCGAATTCTTCCCCCCTTCTCCAGAAGCACTCCTTGAGAAAGCTCAGGAGCGCCTCTGTGTTCGTGGGCAGACCCACCTAGGCGATGGTGAGCCTGTCGACGCACTCCATGTGGGGGAAGAGGATCTTCTCCCCCCCCCCCCGTCCATAGACCTAACCAGTAGGGCTACTGCTGCCATCAGGATTGGTGGTTCCTCCAGTCTCGAGAGTTGGGCTCCTCGTACGACTTCGTCGTAGAGTTCCCATGGTTCTTTCGGGTGGGCTCCCAAGGGCCAAGCCTGGACTGAGGCATCGATAGTATTTCCATCCGATGGCCAGTCGATGGTATAGATCCTGTCGGTTCGGGGAACCATTTCGTTCCGCCTTACCTTAGCTTGGAGGAGAGAGACTTCTCTGTCCGCTGTTTCCTGCTTTACTTCCTCCGTGTCTCTCTCCTCGGCTATTCTCGGTTTTCGGATTTCGTGAGCTGCTCTTCGCCTCTGGTCCCTTAGGAGTTTGCTCATGTTGCGAGCAGCATGAGCAAGTCCCTCCCTTANTTCGCCTCTGGTCCCTTAGGAGTTTGCTCATGTTGCGAGCAGCATGAGCAAGTCCCTCCCTTACGTACAAGACTGAATTCCAGGCACACGGCCATCCGTCATTTGGCCCCTCTGGATTTGTCGTGTCCGGTGTTGTCACTTCCTTGATCGAGTCATCTAGGTCGACCAGGTGAAGGGTCGATCCGGTGACTCTTGGCACTTGTGCCTGCCGCATAATGGGTGCCTTCTGCACTTGTTTAGGACTGGGTTCCGGTGTTGGGCAGTCTGGTTTGGTGTTATTCAGTACCACAGTTGGGAATAAATGACTAGACGTTATCGGAATCATGGCTCTCCGGATCCGAATCATCCCTGCCCACACCTAAGGACTGATTGAGACTCTGGCTCTTCCCTGCCTCCGTCAGGAATTCGAGCAATCTGGGTGCAAGAACCCTGTCGGAGAGCATTTCCCGGAGGTTGACTTGGTCGTGGCTGCCTTCAAAAGAGGACCGGAGGTCCTCATTCTTCGGGCAGTCATGAAGAAGGTGAGCGGAGGTATCTAATACCCCACACACCACGCAGTTTGGGTCTTGTACCAGGCCGAACGAGGACAACTTCGCCTTGTAGTTCCCGTGTCCGGTCAAGAACTGTGCACTGTAGTGGCCTATAGAAAGCTACTGGAGAGACAGCCTCAGCCGGACATCCGGGAAGATCTCATAGGTTATACCTGCCTTACTTGGAGTTCTCCCACCCCTCTTGCCAGGTGTCAATCGATCTCTCACGAATAGCTTCTGATCCTCTGGGGGGATTGGATCCACCCATTTCCTTCTACTGATTTCTCCACATTCTTTTATGAGTAAATCGAGGGGGAGTTCTGCAGCCAGAACTTGCAAGGCATCGTTTGAAGTTGTCCTGTAGGCCTTTGTGATGGCCAGTAGCGCAGCACGCTGTGCACTGACCACCTTCCTTCTCGTGTGTTCTTTGGCAACCTCCGGGTACCACACACCTGCGGCGTATGTCATCACAGCCAGGAAGACTGATCTATACATCAGCTTCAACGTGTGGTAGCCGAGTCCCCAGTTGGCAGGTGCAACAGCTCTGAGTCGTTGGAACATCACTACGGCCTTGTTCGCCGCATAGCGTACATGGCCATGGAATGCGAGACGTGTCTGAAGTATCACCCCTAGATACTTTATTTCTTGGACGAGTTTTACAACTCGTCCTTCGAAGCATATCACAGACTTTCGTTGGAGGTTCCCCTTGAGAATGATTCCATTAATATTTTCAACCAAGAACTGCAATTTGAAGTTCTCGGCCCACGTGGTGATCTTTTCAAAAGCTCTTTCAGTTTTCTTCTCCAACTCTCGCCGTGACCATGCTGGTATTAATAGGAGTACATCGTCCGCATATCCATAGATCACGCAGCCATCCGGGAGGGTTTAGCTGCAGCAGTCCTACGAATATTATATTCCACTGTATCGGGCCAAGGACGGATCCCTGGGGACAGCCTTTTGTGAGCACCTTGAACTCAGTGTGTTCCCCCAATCTGAGCTGGCATGTTCTTTCGTTTAAAAAGTCCTTGATAAGTCCGTATAGGTTCCTGGGGCACTCCAACAAGCGTAGCTGCCACAGGATTTGCGGCCACCATGCATTGTCAAATGCTCCCGAGATACCCAGAGATATTGCCAAGACGTACTTGTGTTCGTACTGTCTTACCTGNTTGCCAAGACGTACTTGTGTTCGAACTGTCTTACCTGATTCACCATGTCTATTCCGGCCTTCTCGGTACTTTTCCCTTTGATAAAGACGTACTGTCCTGCATGAATACCTTGGACTACGTCCAGGTACCCCATGAGCCGTCTGTTCACCAGACGCTCCAAGACTTTCCCCATCACAGATAGTAGCGTGATGGGGCGGCACAACTTGGCCATTCTCGGGTTTTTCCTGGCGCCTTTGAAGATGACTTTGAGAAGCCCTCTCTTCCAGCACTCGGGAAATACTCCTGTTCCCAGACAATGGTTGAATGGATCGAGCAATTCTGCTTTCATTCTAGGATATGCTCGGAGCAGCATTTCCCCTGTCAGGCATCCATACCTGGGGCTTTCTTGAGCTTAACCCTGCGGACTATCATGTTCAGTTCCTCCAAGAGGAACGGTGCCATGTCCTCCGTCCCGAGCTCCAATACTGCGCTTTCTCGGATTTCCCTGTGGTTGTCACTCTACCCTATCTGAGAGTCGTGAGGCAGCAAGACTTTCATCAATTGCCTGGCGTTTTCCTCAAAGGGCTGCAGTAATGTTCCATCCGACTCAAGAGCTGGGAGCTCCTCATTTCTCCTGATTTTGCCAGACACCATCCGGTAGACCAGGCCCCATGGGTCCTCATTTCCCCTTTCTGTTACAAGCGTTCTCCACGCTTGCTGCCTCTTTTTCCTTAGCATTCGCCGGTAGTCCCCTCTAAGGACATTATACTGCTGGACTGCTCTGGCCCTGAGTTCTGGTTGATATACTCTCTTGAAGTACTTTCTGGCCTTCTTGACCTGTCTCCTCATTCCTTCCAATTCATCATCCCATCAGGGGTGATGAGGGACTTTCCTGGTGACCTGGGGAATTGCTTCCTTACAGGCCACCATAATATTATCAACCAGATACTCGGCCCTTTCGTTGGTAGACAATCTGTTTACTTTCTGCCTGTATCTGTCAAGTCCTCTCAGTAGCACATAGTCAAAGAGGGTCCAATTGGCTCTCGCTGTTATAAATCTTGGGCGCTCTGGTCCGTTTCTCTCACCTCCTTTCATCCGGATGGTGAACAGTATCATTCTGTGATCACTGTCTACTTCGTTGGAGACTCTCCCGTCCCCAATACTTCTAAGAGCATGCGCTGTAGCTACTGTTACGTCAAGATATGATTCAGTATCATGGGCTGGCCACCGGTATGTCGCCTGATGACCTGGTGTGTTAACAACCTGCAGGTTCTTCTCGATCAGGTACCTATTGACCTCCTTCCCCAGGTCGTCTGTCCTTGGGGAATTCCATAGTTCTGATTTGGAATTAATATCCGTGCCGAAAATGATTTTCGTTTCCTTGGCTCTTTGGATGATCACCTACCATTGAGAGAGGTGCCGATCCAGTGGGTCACTTGGTTGGAAGTAGGACGATACAATCGTCACACTCCCTCCCCCATTTCCAGTTTCAAACATGCATGATGCATGTTTGATAGAGCCTCCAGCGGGATATAGCATACCTTGGGATTCCTAACCCAAATAGCAGCCATCGGTGTGTCCCCAAACAAGACAAAACGACCAGGATGACTTGGTATTTTCCCATGAAGCAGGTAGGGCTTCTGCATCATTACGAGGGCCAGATTTTGCTCCATTCCGATTCGATGCAGTTCCATTGTAGGAACTGCTGCCCTTTGCAGGTTGATTTGTCCGACGTGTAGCAGTGCATGACACTCAGTCATACTGGATTCTTTCGAGCTCTAACGCGAGCATTTTCTGGTGGACAGGGCAGTCCGGAGAACCGACCTTATGGTGAACCTCTTTCTTTTTGTCTCTTTGACAGTTCGAACACTTCACTGGTTCCGATTGCTTTGTGCACTCACTGTGCTTGTGNCTTTGTGCACTCACTGTTCTTGTGCTCGATCTCTGCACAAGTTGAGCAAACCAGAGGAGATTTACATTTATCTTTTACATGCCCATACCCTTGGCGTCGGTAACATCTCGCGGGTACTAGGTAATCCCTTACCTTGCACCTCTGGAACCCTGTGTACAAGAATTCCTCTGCAATGAGCAGACGGCGAAGAGCTGTTGTGTCATTTCCAGAATTATGTTCACTTTGTCCTTATTGCTCCTTGGACCTGTCCTGAAACGGACTGAGGCGTTCTGCGTGAACTCCTCCTTCCCTATCCTGGACTCCCTGAAGTTCTGGTCGCACAAGGTTTCCAGAAACTCTGGGGTGTGGTATTCCCTGGGCACATCGAATACGATCCCTTTAGGTCCCCTTCTCTTTGGGTCCTCTACCCTTAGTCCCAATTCTTCCATCCTTTTCTGATTTTTCAGCTTGAGGAGAGTTTCCTCATCCTCAGCCTCCAACAGTACTCCGCCCTTCCCGACCTGTCTCACATTCCGAATCTTGAGGTGTTCCTTGGCAGGGTCCAGGGATTTTAACTTTCCTCGTGTCTCTTCCGATTTGCCTTCACCTTCCTTTGGGTAAACTAGAACAGTTTTTCTACTGCCCACCCTGCGGCCCTGAACCACCTGCCACTCTTCAGGCTGGTCAGAGGTCTTCACTTCNTCGTGTCTCTTCCGATTTGCCATCACCTTCCTTAGGGTAAACTAGAACAGTTTTTCTACTGCCCACCCTGCGGCCCTGAACCACCTGCCACTCTTCAGGCTGGTCAGAGGTCTTCACTTCCTTACCCTTCAGGTCTCTCTGTTCTCTGAGAATGTCAGAGAAAGAGAGGCCTTTTGTCTTTGCACTAGGTGCAACCTGTGAGTTTCCGGGGGCAACTCTTTCCAGGGTTCGTACCTTGTCCCTTAGACCTTTGTTCTCTGCATGCAGTGTGCTGTTACGCAACAACTGCATATCGAGAAGAGCCTTCAGTCTTAGTATCTTGGGTAACAAGAAGTTGCCACACTCCTTGGTCACCTTTTTCCTTTCGTCTGTGACATAGTCCGTGATGTTTTCCAACATCAGGGACGCCTCGACTTGGATAGACTCGTAGTCTATTTCCCCTTCTGTCACGTTTTCCTCTTCAGGCTTGTTATCTTTGGGGTCACCACTCCCGATTTTTTTCTGCCTGCTCTTTCTCCATCTGCTCCTTGACCTGCTCTTTCAGGGTAGAGATGCCAGCGTCGCCCACGCTGCCTCTCTCAAAACTGTCATGGACAGTTTTAGTCATTATCTTGCCCTCTTGTCCCCAGACAAGAGGGTACACTTTGCGGATCCAGTCCACTTCCTCCTTAGAGGGGGACAGGACCTGGTCCCAGGCTGTTTGGCTGTTCAACAACCTATGGGGGTAGTAGTCAGCCTTGCTCCTTTCAATCCTTGATCGTTGTGTCGCTGTCGTAATAAACAGCTTTCGCTCCGGGAGAGGGCCTCCATGTGGCTTTTCCGGGGGAAGGGGGGGCTGGTACGAGGTGTACCAGGGCTCCCTTTGAGATGCCATTGCTTACTTGAGGTCTCAGCCTCGAGAGGTCGAGCCTCACAGCATACAAGTAGATCTTAAGCAGGGATTTCAAAAGTGCTCAGTTTATTGTTAACAGTCTTTATTTTATTCAACACAACGATATTTCGCCTGGCCACGAAAACCAACTTTACAAAACGTAGCATGTGGGGTACTGGATGCGTGGATAAAACGAGTGGAGAATATCGGTAAAGTTATTTGTGCACAGCACCTCCATAGAAAATATTTTAAAAAGAGCTCACGTGCAAATTCGGTTTGGTACGAATTCGGACACATCTATTGACCTACATATAGCAATGTACAAAATACTTAGTTCATAGACGAGTCAGACTTTCGTGTGAACATGAGAATAATGAAATTTTGAAACCATGTACATACTAGTTCTCTCGATGAACTTAAAAAAATTAATATATCAATGTTAATAAAGCTGCGAACACTAAAGTAAATAAAGTGAGTACAGTTTTAAAGAGACAGAAGATAAAATACATGTTAAAGATATTTATTTTATATTTTTGGAGTTTTATGCACATGAGACTGAAACTACACTACACGATAAAGTGACTTAAAAATAAAGTTATATTAAGTCCATGCTCCCAATAAAACCTAAAAGTGCTACCATCTTTTCTGCCCATCTCTTCTTATTTTGTAAATGTATACTTAATTTTGTAACGGTTTCTGCGACACATGCAAATAGGACTCCGTATCTGTTTCCTCATGAAGATGTTCTATTTTCAAAGAAAAGAGATTCCCTCGCTAGAGTGTCATAAAGAGTATCGCAAAGCTTAGTCTGGGTTTGCACAGTAAAATAAAAGTTACAAAAATATATTTTCCCGTTTTTTTCAAGTAAAAAATATAAATTCCCAATGTGAGATTACAAAATCTATTTAAAAGTTTTACTAAAATCCCATGATTTTAATTTCCCCACAAATGCATTTCAATGTACATATAGTTTGTTTTATACTCAATAATTAAAAGTAAAAATTGCATATATTTCAATAATGATACAGAGCAACCCCCCCCCCCCCNTCCCCAAAACAGCGGAGAACACAAACCTTTTATACAAATTTGTCGACGTCTTCTGGAACAATTTCCGACGTTCGCGGAGTGGAAACGCCCCCTGGTGGCGTCATGGCTGGCCGGCGTCACGTTGTCATTGAGTATCACAAAGTTGTGTGCGGTATGAGGGGGAGGGTGGGGCAGCAGGCGAAGCTTCGAAGCAGCACACTAACGACTCGCGCCATTTGCCTTCCAACACTCATGCAGACAAGAGCCGCTAAATAGTGAGTTGAATGGGCCCCATCGCACCAAATGTAAGCCATGCCCACGGCACTCATGTAGACACAGCAATCCAAGGCGAGGGGAACTTGGCCAAGTTATTTATGTGCGTAAGCCGTCACAATTTCTACAAAAACGCGCGGTTTAGGGTAATAACACAAGGCGAACTCTTTCGAAGATCCTGTCATGCTGATAAATAATTTATCGTCAAAACCACCTATGCCACAGCTTGACGATATCCAATGAAACATTTGGGCGGCAACTCTATATAATTTAACGAAATATTTTTATGACAGCAATTAATTTTGCTGCACCTGCAAATTACACAAAAATTCAATGTTCATTCTCAAAATTTTTTGTAATATTGCAATAAACATGTGGTTCACCTTGTACTTCAAATTTGTAACCGCACGTAGGAATAAGTTCAAACCAGAAGTCGTATACATGGCTTGGTTTTTTTCCTCTGCTGGTTATCGATGTTACTGCGTTGCATCTTGTGTTTATGGAAGCATTTAGTAAAATCCAACAAATATCCGACATAAAGAACTTAATATTTATATGCAAACTATGATTCGGTTGATGGTGTAAGCGGTAATTTTTAATGATAGTCTATAACTAATAAACATTTTAATCTAGCCGATTTTTTTCCATATTTTAGAAACATCGTTAAAATAATTACTAAGTTAAAAGTTAAAATCCGTTTTAGTTCTGAAAGTTTTTTGAGAATCAGACTAGTACTATTTTCCGTCTTCGGAAGATAATGTCTATTTGGTACACGCAATTTGGTTTAACTCGGCTCCTTATATTTTATTAGATAGTTCTCCGCTAGAAGTGTGAGGAAAGGGGATCTTCAAAAAGAGTAAATATTTTGCTTGAATATGTTCAATGAAAACTCTTCATCATTGGTAAAACACTTTAACTAATCATTTAGGTTGGAGAAAGCAAGATTTTACGAAACGGTGTAAAATTTTCAGAAGGTTATTGAACGGCCCCTTTTGACTGCGAGTCAAGACACTTGACCGCTGTGTTTCTAAAATATTCAGCCGAGTCATCTGCATACATTGGCACACTGAAAACAGCCAACAAAATATTTTTTTAAATAATGAAAACTTTAAAGGTCACAAAATTAACTTTGTTCATCTAATAAATTACACAATTGAATTAACAAAATCTCTGCGTTGGGACAAAATAAATTAGACTGCCAACAAAATGCTTGGTTGAATCAACTGTGAATATTTGTTTGGCTACTCATATTATTCCCTTCGTTCAAAAATACAGCTCGGGAGTTTGTATTTTTTATGACAATTAGAACAGTGTTGGTGTTTCTCAGTGCAGTTATCCTTGCTTGACAATAACCAACCTAACAAAACAAGTTCAACAGGAAAATAAAAAGTAAAGTTGTAAAACTTGGATTATTTATTTGCGCACGTTGTCCAGTATTTGAAATGTTTTAAATTAAAAACATTTTATTCCTGTTAGTAGTTAGTTTAGCTGTTATGGCGTAGCGCCCGGGCACAATTGATCTAGGTTCGAATCTCCGTCTGACTATACGAAGTTTTTTTTAATATTAACCGAGACTGTTTAAAGCAAGTAAAGGCAAAAAAATATTTGGTTACACCCACCAAATCTTTGTTTTAGGCAACAAAATAAGAACAACAAAATTCCTTAATTTAAGTAACATAATATTTTATTAATTCTATATAAACAACTAATTTGGTTGCGCCAAATAATTTTTGTTTGTTTCAACAAAGCCTCTATCTCAGGGCGGTGATTCGTGTATCTCATTATAACAATTGCATTTAATGTGTGTTCACAGTAACTTGAGCACTTTAGGAAGCCCTGCTGAAAACCTCATTGTATGCACATTGTGTATTCTTCCGCCATGTGTAAAATCAACATTGCCGTGGGCCTAACCATTCTCATTCATGCGTCAGTCAATACAACACAAAGCAAAAAGAATTCATTTCAGTATTAACAAAATGTTTACGCGCCACTTTCAATTCAATATTTAGTCACGAAACTACACTCCTTTCATCGTTATTCACTTCACTGGGCGCATGTCAGTCAGTATGCCCGTAAAAATATACGCAGCTGCAGGTAGTGATATTTTTCAAAGGTTGATTTTAAAAGTGTTCAGTTAGCCGTGAACAGCCTACGCTAATTAGCGAAACGAACGCAGTCGGGAACTCCGAACACTTCGCGGCAAAGTTTTTGTTCATGCCGTCGGCNCTACGCTAATTAGCGAAACGAACGCAGTCGGGAACTCCGAACACTTCGCGGCAAAGTTTTTGTTCATGCCGTCGGCCTCGTGAACAATTTCAGCGAGAGCATGTTCGTCCTATCTCGTAAGTTTCCTAACAATTGTTCATCCACGGTTATTTTCAACTTTTCTGATGTCCTGTTAATGTTCTACTTTCATGATATTCCTCCACCTCATGCAAACAAAGCCTAACCGGCTCTAGAAAACTGCACCGAAAGACAGCGCCCGCATTCTTGAGTACTCACATTTATAATATTTTCCAAAATAACTATATCTTACTAGGCATTACCAATATACCTATTATCTCCCTGTTTCATTCATATGACATTATAAATTAAATATTATAATTTAAATATAAAATATAATTAAAAGTTCAAATGAACAAAAAATAAGATACTTTTATGCTACCAGAATTATAAAACGCCTGTGATAATTTACGTATTTAGGATACAACCAAACACGTAATTAATGGCGTGAATTTTCAAAGGTTTGATTCAAAACGTGTGACAAAACTGCAAAATTAGTATATTTACGGATACTTCCAACTTTTCTGAAGCACTGCTTCAGGATATTCCTCCACTTCATGCAAACAAAACTTAAATCAGTCTATAAAATTACACCAAAGGACAACGCATGCGATTCATGCGCAATTAGAGTTAGAGTAATAACATTTTGCATAATAACTATTTCTTACCAAGCATTACCAACACACTTTTTTTTTTTTTTTCGAATTAAATGTAAATCAAATATTACAATTCAAATATAAAATTAATATAAAAGTACATTTTTAACCGATCATAAAATACTTCTAAATTAACAGAAGTACATGACGCTTGTCATACAAGGGGTGATTTTTTAAATGTTTGGTTGAATAGTGTGAAGATAGACTAGAGCATCTTGGAGCGAAGGTAACACCTTAGACTGGCATTCGGAATACCCGGACTCGATTTCTTGTCCGGCCATCCTGATTTCTTAAAACATCCCAGGTGAATGCTAGGACGGTTCTTTCATACGGACCATGACTAAGGTTAATTCTACACAATTTAGGAAGCTCAATGCTTTCAGTTTGGCAACTTAAATTTTTCACCAGCAGGTAGCACTGGTGTCGCATTTGAACATAATTTTTTTTTCTGTTTTGTATGTAAGTAAATGGGATACCATAAAATAAACGTAGTTCTGTAAAATCTTTCGCGTTGTATTGTGTTAGACCCTACGTTAAGAATACATTTTTTTTTGCGCTAGTGTGGAAATGTAACGAAATATATTAATATATATTGTTAAATATCATGTTGTATATTGTGTTAAGCAAAATTTTTGCTTACACACATACTTTATTTAAATATCGCAACTGAATCAAGCAATATTATAGTGAAATGGTTAGAAATATTATCTTTAGGGAANAACTGAATCAAGCAATATTATAGTGAAATGGTTAGAAATATTATCTTTAGGGAATTCCTGTGTAGTTTCATTAAGCGAAAGGAGAAAAGTTCAAAGTTCTTTCTAATGACAGCTATATTTCTTTCGCACTTAAATTCGTAACGTTTCCCAATTGAATTATGCTTGCTTATGAATGCTCAATGCCAATTACAATTGTGTTTTTACTGTTTGCTCTAGTAAACACCATTAAAAGGCATGAATAAAGTTAAAACTTAAAATTTTGGCTCGGGCAAATATATATCACAATTCGAGCCAAACACTAACTTTTACACTCAAATAAATATAATCCATGGCCGACTCCTTCCCCGTTCCTGTTTCTCTAAGCAACTCGCTCTGACGCTAAAAATTTTACTGCAGTATAGAGAGACACGTAGCACTGCAATATGATAAACTGAGAGAATTTAAATAAATCGCAAGAAAATGTTACTCCCTGTTTATTTATGGTTTATCAAAATGTATTATAATTTAAACAACTACAGGCTCCGCTGACAGTTAGTTTTACCTGTTATGGTTACCCTCAGTATACTGGTTGTTGTATGCAGTTTAACATTGCCGAATTGTGCCCTTAAAATATTATTACCAAAATACCAAAACTAAGTATTTGGTACAGTTTGTGAATTTTTGTGGAATTTTAAATTAATAACAAAAAAAACCGTAAAATTTGCTTAAAAACATTTGTGTCACCCTGCATAAAATGTGTAGTCGTTGTGTAGCGAACCGAAAAAATTATGCAGTCATTGAAAGTATTACTGAGATACAGTCCCTTTTTTTTTATTTTTGGAAGTGTCTATGCAATTATGAGGTCAGCTGATTACCAGATTTTAATAAAGGGCAGGGAAAAATCTTGAACAATTAGAGAATTGTCACTTTCCCATCCTTCGTTATCGACTGAATCGCTTAGCGATAAGGTGGATTAGCAAAGTATGTTTTTTTTTAATCAATCTTAGAAAAAAGTTACTGCCCCTGCCTGTATATATTATAACGGGTGCATCGACTGACATGCGCACAGTAAAGTTGGTAATGATTGATGGAAAGTAGTACCATATCTTAACGTCGAATAAAAAGTGTTACGTAACAATTTGTGATAACTTAAATTATTTCTTTCGATTTCTGTTAATTTTTAGTGCATCGAAGTGTAAAAATTACCAGATTTGTAACATATTTACTTTTCTTATAATTCCACAGTTTCACCTGACCGACGCGGGAATAAAGTGATGAGGCACATGGAAATGTTACTTTTACATAAGGCGGAAGAATACACAACGTGCATACACATATATCTTAAGCAGGGCTTTCGAAAGTGCTCATTTTACCACGAGCAGTCTATGGCAGCATTGAATACAGTCGCTTCACGCATCCAAGGTGTGGAGCGAGCGTGACTCGCGAGTCGGCGAGCAGCAGAGTGTTGCTGTGCTCGGGGCCGTAGGCCTGCGACGCACAGTATTCCATTTGACCTATCTAGAGGGACAAAAGTCCTGTTACGGGTACTGGTTCTAAAATGGTTTAAATAGTAAAATAAAATTACATTCACTGAACTACATCAATTTATTTGGCGATTAATGTGACAAAACATAACTTTGTATATACATAATGTTTATTTTCTATTTTAGTAAGGAATATATGTCTTTGCTATATTCACTCAGTTGTTTTTTTGGGTAATTTTCTTAATAACGTTACATATGGGTCAGAAGAGATCATCATATATTTGATTAAATCAAAACTTGATCTTGCTCGTGAGTTTTGCATGTGTGACCCAATCTTACTTTCTGGATTTCTTTATTTTTTTATTTTGCGGCCTCTTCGGACATCTGGCCTATTGGTATGATAGAGTCTTGTAAAAATATGTAACCATGAAAAAGGATCTTGTGCAGGGTTTGAGGCATAATGTACCATCCATACAAATTCAAATACAAGACTCTTGTCTCTTCACAATACAGTCTAAATTTTGTTGCATCTATTAATAGACCTGTTCCAATGGTTCGCAATATGATCCTTAATCTATATATTAGTTTTTCGTCTAAAATATAAGCAGTTATTTGGGAACTAGCAAAAAAGCGCATAGCAGTATTGACATCGTTGCTAATTCCCATTTCTGTTCTTGCTGTGTCTATAATGAGAACCACAACCTTAAATTGATTTACAACTTCTTCTTTTTTTTTCTCATTATTTATTTTTTCTTGGTGCCTCTTACTTGTCATTCTTTAATATCTAGGCGATAGGCAATTTTGAGAAGGCATTCCATAGTCATTATGTATGCATACAGGCTGGAGATACCAAACTTGTACATGATTGGGTCCGTGACATGCTCAGCAGATGGCTCAACTAAATTTAACTATTTTCCACTAGCTTCACAAATGTAGCAGTTTTGTGTGGATTTATTGTCTGCTAACACGTTGTATATTTTACCATCTATTATTGACAAAATGAATTAATGGCTATTGGTGACATCTTTGTTTAATTTTGTGATTTTCCTAGGCAACAGTAATTCAATTTGTTTATCCATATTTCCACATTCTTCTTTGATTGAAGAAGAAAGATTTTAAGAAGTCAACCATTGTTTGTAATCTTTTCTTCAGGTTAGAAGAGCGCCACACATCAAAAAATTATTTCCGCTTGGGCCACATGTCTATCGACAAAATGTACAAAATCTAAACAATCTCAAAAATCGCAACGAATGGGTACATTTTTTATAAGTAAAAATAGTCAAAGAAAAGAAAAACATAAAAGGTAATCCTTGACTACACTTGACTCAAAAAATATAATATTGCAAAGTCGGGCAACTTGTGAATTTTGGCCGAATTTTCTCAAGTTTAGTTGTTATCTTCTTACTTTAGAATTAACTTGTAGTTATTTATTATTAATGCATAAATAAAATATTTAATACCTGTAGAAGACGATTCCATCACTGCATAAACTTTGAATATTCAACACTTCATCAAACAACACGCGCAAACACAATGACGATCACAGTCAAACTGCGAACAGTTTTCTACCTGCTTAGGCAAAAGGGTTCGGGTACGTTCCTATTGTATGTTATCGCTATTCCAAGGGTAGGAATCGTTTCTTGGAACATTAGTTAAGCTGTTGTAGGCATTATTTTAAAATTAGTTTCGTCGAAAGTTTGTATACCTTTTGTCTAGCTAAGTTGGTCGAATCGAATACCATGCGACGGTGCAGAGTGAGCACACGCGGCTTTTGGATGTGCGACGGCGGTGTTCGGGGCGCGGCACCGGCCACCTGGGTGTTCGAGACGACTGTGAGCACTGCTAACGATGTTCCCGGTCTAGCACTACTGTGTCTGATGCACGCAGGCGACGAAGCGAAGGCCGCAGGGACCGGTAATGTTCACGCAGTCCAGTTTCGTGCTGACTATTGGACTGCACAATCATTGCTGGTGTGGCGAGACAGTAAGTGTTGGGGTTTTGTGGAAATGGTCCTTGCATTTGCCTACATGAAAGTAATATAGTTACATTGTGGAAGACAAAACTGTAATTTAAGGTCAAATTAAGTGCATAAAAATATTTACACTTGGCAACCCCTATTACTGTTAAATGAAGACTCCCGCCCTTTTACGAAGGCTGCTACTCCCGAAAGAATTACATAAGTACATTTCGAAATTGTCTATATAACTTCATATGCGTGAGGAAGTAAACAAATATATGTGTAATTTTCTGTCTGAAAGTGCATATATATTAGCATAGTATTGTGGTTGCACGCCAGCCGAAGTGAAGAGGTTAACGCAGAGTTCAGATATGTTCTTCGGTGTTCGCAGCGATGGGAGAGTTGTGGCCTAAGTCACGAGAAGTACCAAGAGCCAGGTGAACTTGCAGCGGAATTGTGTGTATGTGTGTGCGTGAAGAGTCGGCGAACTCTGCGAGTATTCCTGGCGAGAAATCAGCGGATTACAAGCGGGTCGCGAATATGAAGTACTCGAGGTTCTTCTAGTCGAGCAGTGGGTACTTCGACTAGCTTACGTAATAGTGATAGTCTGGAGTTCACTGGGAGTTGAACAGTCTTCCGTACAGATTAGGTACTTGCAAGGAAACTCTTATTCTACTGTTTTTTGTCCTACCGACGCCAATTTTAACATTCCACTGATAAATGTGATAACGAAAATAATTGCTTCATTTTGTCAACTATGATCGAAATTCGTTGCTTGCGATGTAAATTACTAAACTATAATTAGTTCTTTTTTCAGTGAAAATTAAATTTGTAATTTAACTAATAACTTGGTCAGGCCCAGATACATCAACACTTATATTTACTTCGCGTTTTTTCACCCAGTCCCCGCTGTATTTAGCACAGATAAATATGCTTCTGCGGTATGATACATGCGAAATATTACAGAGAACCGGTTGGGAAAGTGTATCGATAAAATTCTAATAAGAACATTTCAACAGCCATCCTGCAATGAATTACATAGCTAAACAAGTGTAGAGCACTCGTGTGCATTACCAAGTTACCACAGGATACATTTGTTCAGGATTCCTGCCAGCCGCANGATTACGGTATGATTATCTCGCAATTACGGCACTTAGTTTGTTTATATATATATATATATATATATATATATATATGTAAAAAAATCACAACGACGATTTACATGCGGTAACGACGAAAAATTGAAAATGTGTGTATTTTTTGGTAGCAGTCCAGCAGTATAAATAAATTATTTGACAGTATGACAAGCACTGGGGTCACTAAAAAGTAACGTTCAAATAGGTTGAGGAACAGTGCTAAAACACAAGTGAATTTCTTTTTTATTTTGTTACTATCTGTGGCCGCGGCTTCGCTTGCATTTACTACGAAAATATTGTTTAGGTTTTTTTTTAATAAGGTCCCCCCCCCCTTTTTTTTCGCCCTCGGCGCTTCCACCCACCACCAACATTGCTCTCTACATCCGCGTACGGTAAACCGACCCGCGAAAGTAAATTCTTCCAGATATTTTGCGCTATAAATAGTAGCCAATATCAACTTCCGTCCAACTATTTCTGTGCAAGAAATTACTTCGATGAGTTACTAGGTTGCGACGTTGCATTGTTATTGCTTTTGTGTACTTTTTCATTTTCCAATAACAATTTCCCCAAGGGAATGAGAAATTTTCTCGAGGTAAAAAGTAGCCTACGTCACTTCTTGGCCCTCCAACTATATCTATGCAAAAATTGATGTCGATACGTTGCTTCGTTGCGACGTGGAAGGACAAACAAACAAACACACTTCAGCATTTATATAATAGTTAGGCTATATATATCAAGGACAGATATATTTTTCAATTACATACCAATCGATAGGTTAATTTCCATATAGATGTATCGATAAGTATTGATACTTATCGAGGTATCGATAAGTAACGACACATCTATAAGTATCGATATATCGATATATCGAGCATTGATGCAGCATTGTACCCCGAGCGCTAATATTACAAAAAAATTTTTTTGAAGGAATGAGATATTTTTTCGGATAAAAAGTAGCCTATGTCCACTTTTACTGCATTACAGAAGCGCAGCTGCCGATATTTCATGGTACGGCCTGAGCGAAGTAGCGCAGGTGCAAGCCGGTACATTCGCGTTCGGGAGGACCGGGGTTCGAATCCCAGTCCAGTCATTCTCATTTTGGCTTTCCATGGTTTCCCGAAATCGTTCCAGCCGAATAGAGACATGCAATCAGTAAATTTGGTAATGAAGAAGGGAAAATTTTATCTCTGGTAAAAACACTTATTAGTATTTCTCTGTTATAGATAGATATATGCTACTGCAGTGTGTTTTTTAGGTCTTTTTATTCTACACAATTCTTTACTACATGATATTGTTCCATCTTTAACTGTTTATACAGCGCATTGCAAGAGAGCGCGCTAGTGGCAAACTTTTTTTCGACTTGATTCACTATTATTATTGTTTGTAAATTTTTTGTGATATTTCCTCGCGAAAAAAAGTGGCTAATGTCATATTTCAGCCCTCCAACTATTTATGTTCAAGAAATTACGTCGATCTGTTGCTTCATTGCGACGTTACATTGTTGACGTTGCCTTGTTATTGAGTTTGTGTACTTTTCAATTTCAATAAGAATTTTAATAAGACATTTAAATAAGATTCGGGATAAAAAGTAGTCTATGTCACTTCCCGGTCCTCCAACTATATCTGTGCAAAAAATCACGTCGATCCGTTGCTCCATTGCGATGTGAAAGAGGGACAAACAAACATCAAACACACTTTTGCATTTATATACATAGATTCAGATTTTTAAAATATATTTTTGTAAATTTATAGTTTAAAAATTTATTAAGTTTATTGAAAATATCTGGCTCGTTGAATTTTTTTTAAATAATAATAACATTAGTGTTAAATGCGCATTCAGTTAAATACTAATGAAAAATAATTTTTAATAAGTTTTTGGCTTATGAGAAGACATCTTAATTGCTAAAATCCTGGTTAATATAGCGATGTTTCATTAGTAAGTTCAAAACCTATATAGCATATAAAGTTATGAATTAAACATATAATTCTTATATAATTATTTTCTTGTCCAAATAATAAGCATTGTTTTGGATTAATGACAGCGAGTCAATAAGCGCCATTTAATGTCAGTTTTTTGCAATACATTGTACCCACTAAATGAGTAAAAACATTTCGGATAATAATAACATCAGACACTCCGCCAGAATTAGAAGACATTCTTAAATTATTCGCGGATTAAGATTCTGTTGTGAGGGGATGCCCGGTTTTATTAAGTGTAATTACTTGGCAAAACATATGTAAATTGTTATTTTTTTTTAGTGTAAAATGAGTGTTTCCTTCCGAATGGAATTTGCACCCTCAAATAGAAACAGCGGATATTCCACTATTTCAAATATTGTCACAAATTCAATTGTCAGATATTCTTGCATTATTCATCATACGATCTCGGTATATACGTATGCTTACCAAACAACACAGCTCGGTTCCTGATTAGTTAAACGTTCAGTTTTCATTCACGGATACGAGACTATTTACCAACACCATATTTCAAAGAATTTAATACTTTGAATATTGATTTAAAAGTTATTTTCTGGCGAATAAGTGCAGAACTACAAATATCACGTTGGTAAGCGTTTTTTATTGTCAGTTAAAATAGCTGCTGGGAGCGTATATTCACTCATTAATCAGTGAAAAATAATCGGTATATCACTGTATAAATAAGTTTTCCTCCGATTAACGGTGAATCAGTTTTAACCTATTGGATCAAGACAAATCCTATGCTAACATATATATAGACCCAGATTCAATTTTACAGCTTTTTTAAATCGAGGAAAATTTTTGTTAGTATTCCGTATGATTTAAGCGTTTCTTCACACTATGGTTTTACCAATTATAAACATAAAAAAAATTAGTAAAATATAAAAATGCTAAGTTTTATCCATAATATAGGTATTTCCAGTTACAAGGGGTAACTGTTGGGTAGTCCTCAACTCTTACAGGCTTATTGTCACACTTGCAGAGTCGACGTAACGGATTTTTCTTCAAAACATGCAATGTCTTCAGTATCTTGTTTATTCGTCAATCAATATCACGAGAGTTCAGTACATGACATAACATCTTGACCTGGTCAATATACGCAATATTTCCGAATCACGACATCAGCATGGTTTCCATTTACTTAATAGAATTGTCCGAAGACACTATAAACACAAGAAAGCCATTGACAAGCACCAGATGAACGTGTCAACACACGCCAATTACCTTCCTTTCGCAGCTGTCAAAACCGTGCAAGAAATCCGTTCCCGTTTAGAGAATCTCAAATACGCTGCCTAGCGAATACCTATAGTGGTTACCTTTCAAATAACAGTCTATAAAAAAAACTATTTCGTAAGCATTGAAGACGAGTAGAAATGTTTATACGTGCAACTTGTAAACTTACCTTTGCTACATAAATATCCCTCGCATTCAGTTGGCACGCTTTTCAAAGAACTTGCGTGGTGCTTCCAATACGTGTTTTTCTATCCCCTTCCCCTAAAAACACTCCTAAGTATATTTTNTCTATCCCCTTCCCCTAAAAACACTCCTAAGTATATTTTATGGTTTTGATTTTATCTATAAATATGTGACACATTTTAAAGTTAGTATAGTGTACAGGTTATATGTGAATTTTGTAGTTTTATATTTTTTATTTTTACGTGGTGATTGCGGAGAAAATATACGTAGGCTGATCTACAAGTTCAGGCCTCAATTAACCCAAAACACACACCTTCGTTCTTGTTATGCGTTTAAGTAATCACTTACTTTAGTTTTTTTTTTTGTAAACTCAAACAATGCCAATTTTTTTGTACAAACAAAAAAGAAAACATGAAATATATAGAGATCTCACTAAGCTTTAACTACAAATTCTCCATCACAATTTAGTTTATATATTTATTTCCACGAGTACAAATATACTAAACTGTATACAGTAACCAGTGCACTGGGGAACCAAAACAGGTGAAATTAACTTGTCAGTGTAGCCAGAGGTTGTTTAAAATATAATAATTTTTTAATAAATCACAACATAAAAGGGAGTGACATTTTTGTGTGACTTATTTAAATTTTCACAGTTTATCATATTTTAGCGCTGCGTGTATTTATATACTGTATTAATAATGGAGAAACGTAATCAGTATCCGTTGTCATCAACGACAGAAAATCTTAAGTGTACCAAATTCGATTTTATTTGCTTCTGCATTAATGGCTTTGCACATGAAGGCGATGCGTATTTTGACATTTTCAAACCCGAAACAAGAATTGTAAGAACATTAAAAATAAATTCATTTATATCTCATATTTTAAGCTGCCCAAATAAATTTTTCATTTACAATATTATAAATCACTAAATCAGTACATACTTTCGAAGAAAATGATTCTGTATTTGATTCATTTATAAATTTTCAGATGCTATAGATAATGCATATAAGCTTGCAGTAATTTATCAGTCATACTTATACGTCATAGTTATTTAAAGTATTTTTGAGCTTTTACACTAGTTAAGAAACGAAAATATTTTATATACCTACAACTACAAAATTTTAGATAGATTGAAAATAACAACAATTAAGATAAATCACTTCTAAATCATTCAACGTTTAAACTGATATATTACTGCACTCCGTAGATTTATCTAGTAGATTCAACCTTGCAATTGGGCTATGTGTTTATGGCTTATATGTACACCGTGAATATCTGAATGATTTACACTAGAGCGTTCAAGTGACTGACAATATTTTATACATTTTTGACATTATATAAACATGCAGGATGGTCCTGGACTATGAAACAAATATTGTGAGGTGATTCCCTATGCAATATGGGATGGAAAACATTATACGAACAATGTCGTACAGTATCTNATGGAAAACATTATACGAACAATGTCGTACAGTATCTAGTAAGGGAGGTAGTCACCCTTGAAAATCAATAATACAAATGGTTCTACCGGAAAATAATGAAATCTACATAAGATGAAACAACCATTCTGTACATAATGTATTCTTTAACCAAGACCTGATACCGGCGAACTTTTGTGGCGTACTATCATACCCAACAGTGAGACACTATGCAGTGGGATGTTATTATCGTACAAATGTGTGTGTAACCCTCGGATATTTTGTAAAGACGTCATAATCATATGTTACCGCACGGAAACACGTTAACTTGATGTAACACTCTTAGCCGAATAGTGTTCGAGACAACGGACGTCGTACGAACACGGCTTGACTGCTGTGTGTGAATGCAGGTAATTGTAACAGGACAGCATGTTCGTACAGTACAGGCTCTGCGGGTAGTTGCAATTCAAAAGGGAAGAACGTATAACGTAACTGCACGAGAACTTGCCTTGCAAATCATCCGCGTGTATGTTTTACAGTAACTGTTCAAACTGGCGACCACCAGTTTCGATACACAAACGACAGCGATGCACACTTGACTGTCTGATGCGGGCAAAGATGTGTGAGGTGTAGCGAATGATAGTGCAGGCATCAGTAATCCAGGCGTGAAGTTCAGCTACCGTGTTGACCGGAGACTCGTATACCAATGTCTTGAGANGAAGTGGCCAGTGGTTCTGTCTAGCTTCTATCACATACGCTGGCGTGTGTGTAAATCCACGTCCTCCAACAGAACGGGCAGCATGTCCTTTAAAAACTCTCGATAAGGGTGGCCAGTCAAACGTGGCGGCAAGAAGTACGGTCCGGTGAGTTTATCGCCGATAATGCCGGCCCAGACGTTAACAGCAAATGTCTCTCAATGGCGGTTTTCAACCATTGCATGTGGGTTTACGTCGTTCCAGACGCAACTGTTTCGACTGTTGAGAACGCCATCGTGCGTGAAAGCAGCCTTATCTGTCCTCACAAAGTAGCGAGGAAAGTCAGGTTCGTCTGTGCGGTGATGCAGAAACCAACGAGCGAAATCAACACGTAGCTGAAAATCAGCTGGGTGTAAGGCTTGCACGTTTTCACGATTATACGGGTGTAGCTGTTGTTCGTGCAGAACCCTCACCACACTTTGGTGGCTCGCATGCATTGTGCGAGCGATTCCACGTGCGCTACTTGATGGCGAAACGGCGATGCGTTCCAACACTACTCCTCAAACCTGGCTGTCCGGACGCTGCGTATCACGCTGACGTCATACCTGCTCGCTGTAAATGTTCAGGTCTCGCGCAACCGTCTGTCCACAGACGTGAACATCCGATGCCCTGGATGGCGTCTGTTTGGAAAGGTCTGTTCATACAGTAGTTGTGCTGCTCTTGCGTTAGCACGTGCAGCACCATATACGAGATGCATATCCGCCATTTCTGCGCCCGTGTATTGCCTCTCCATGTTGCGAACCAACAGCGCAATGCCACCCTGTCACACACGCTAGCGGTGCTAACTCACAATTGCGCGCGCAACTAAACTGTCTCATCAAGTAATATGACCTGCCTTGCAGCGCGGATTGCGTACCTGGCAGGCAATCAGGTGTACACTTACAAACTTTATTTTCTCACAATATGNCACACTTACAAACTTTATTTTCTCACAAACTGTTTGCCCGAAAGTGTTATATCAAGGTAACGTTATTTGCATTAACACATTGGTAGCATACAAACATACTGACACCTAGTGACTCAATGAAGGAGATGCTAGTACGCCACAACTATTCGAAGGTTTCAGGCCTTGGTTAAATAAAATCATATTCACAGGATGGATCTTTCATGTCATGAAAATTTCTTTATTTTCCGGAAGAACATTTAAAATATCGATTTTCAAGAGCGGCTACCTCCCTTACGAGAGTAGAATGATTATGTATGTTTTGGCGCATAGGCGTCTGGCGCGGAGCGTCGGAGCTGTTCATGCTCTGTCATTCCTGTCTCCCAACGGCCATATTATCCACCATGTTATCTGTGACCTTGAGCTTTGACCTATACCGTGGTAACTTTTGACCTTGAAAAGCTAAAGAAAATCCCTAAAAAATGCCTAAAATATATTTTAAAAATTATTTTAAAAAATTGAAATATTTTTTATAAAAAATATAGAAAAATATAAAAAATTAACTGTTAAAAATTAATACAAAATATCAAAAATTTGTTATTAAAAATTATATTAAAATGTATTATTAATAAATATATTTTAAAAATTATACTTTTCGGTGGTCCCTCCGACACCACCTCCGCCAATTTTTTTGTTGGTTATTTACTAGATCAATTACTCGCGTTTGCTAATTACTCAGCAGCCCTCCACCCTTACAACCCCCATCACTCCCTCCAATGTTACTAATTGGCTAATTACTCACCTTCGTTCGACCAATTAGGCGTGTTCACTCCAACCCTACCACCCCCACCATTGATTCTCATTGGCTAATTACTCACATTCGCTTGACTCCCCTCCACCCGCATCATTACTTATGATCGTTCGACCCCCTTACTACCACACATTTGCTCATTCTGTCGAATGCAGCCATCTTGGTGGTTTTTCGTTTGTCATTTGTTTACATTTTCAACACCTAGGTAGCGTTAGTGTATTTATTACCAAATTACCCACCAGGCGGTTATAATTGGTCGATTTAGCTACCAGGCATGATGACGTTCTCCCTTACCTATGCTCAACACACGATATTGTTTTTTTTGGTTTGTCATTTGTTTATATTTTCGACACCTAGGTGGTGCTAGTGTATTAATTTACTCACCAAGTGAGCTACCTATTTAGCAACCAGACAAAAGCCATATTTGTTTATGTTTTTAAAGTATAGGTGGTGCTGTCGTCGCCCTCCATATTGAATTCTATTTTCAACACATACGTGGCGTTAATTTCTTGATTTCGCTGCCAGGCGAGATGTCGGTACACGCTCATTCACTCGATTTAGCCGCGAAGTGAGGTGTCGGCACTTAAACTTGTTTCATAGACTGAAAAATACCTGTAATTTTCCATCCTATTTAAAAAGATTTTACCAATCAGCGGTACACATATGATCATAATTTTTCGTATCTAAAACTTTAGTTAAGCCCAATAAAAAAAACATTTTTCATTTTAAAGCTAATTAAATTACCATTTAAATTGAGTATTTATTCTTTCACCCCTCACCACACCCCTAAAGTCCAACTAATTATTTACCCTCGCTTAATTCTTTACCACTACCGCTCTTGTTTTTAGCATTGTCCGCCAGAGCGTGCTGGTGTGGGGAAAGTATATAATGGGAACAATGCCAACCCTCGGCACATTTGAAACAAAACTATGGCCTTTTTCGGCGAAATACTGTACTAATAATTAAATAACTGTTTTAAAACATCAAATACGCGCCCCCGGCGCCTTTGCGCGAAATGAAACCGCTTAAAACGAAATTTTTAACCAACTTATAATCACTCGTCAGAGTAGCACGCACACACGAGGAAAAAACCTAACATAAAACAATTAGCTCCCTAAACAGATACAACAAATGTTACTTTTAAAACTTAAATACACTTTCTTTGCTTTATTTTAGCCAACAGCACCTTCTAGTCTTGTTTTAAAAATATCAGTTACCCGCAGTAACTGGTTGGGGATTAATTAAATATTTTACAACATTCCTTTTCCCAGACCACGCCTTCACGACGTTTTCGCGTTTTTAACAACTCTTCTGGCAATTAGACTCAAATTACCATATATTTATATTACTTAACAACCACCGAGTCCACTCGTGGGCTTGTTGGTGGCTATTTAGAAGCCCTGCAATATTCTAAAATTTTGTTTTAATCAACAACTAGGTGGGAGTTTGCTAATCCCGCCTTCCAAACTCCCCTTACCACCCTTTGCAATTGCAGGCAAGGTGAGTAAGGTAAACATTTACAACCCGTCTACTGGGGAAACCTGGTAGACTAAAAGTAGTTGCGGTGGGAAACTGCCGCAAGCACAGTTTGATATGGAGCAGAGGGCGGAGGGGTTTGCCTTTCCTAACCCATTGCCAGTAAAAGATAATGCCAATTGGGTGGTCGAGGACCCTTAACGGGGCCTGTACTCCCCCCGCTCTGAGTTTCGGCAATGATGAAAAGCGGTGGTGGGGGCACAGTTTCTCGCCTGTTGCCAGAGGCATTCTGACATGTAAGTTCTGTACGTAATGTGCATATATTTTCCCGCAAAAATTACAAATCTTCTCGAATTTGTATTATCGGTTTGGGTCAGCTAGTCTCTGGCGGAATATGTAACTTCTTAAAATTCGGTACTAGAACTTAGTTTTTTTTTAAATTTATATATTTACGACCGTCCTTATTTGCAAAGGTGTTAACTCAGTACCCTAGACGCTACTGTAACACTTCGTTTGATTTCACCAAATGTGTTCGAAGANATTTGCAAAGGTGTTAACTCAGTACCCTAGACGCTACTGTAACACTTCGTTTGATTTCACCAAATGTGTTCGAAGACCTGAAAAGTATGTGTGTTCGAATAATGCAGATCGAATGACATGTAAATGTGTAAAATTTGGCATGGCATTCGATATGCACGATAACTTGCAGAGTCATGTAAAATCCGTCGTATACGGTCTCCTTCACAGCAGCGTACGAGTGTACTTGCCATAAAACAAAGGGTTTAGGATGAGCATCCACCATCGTACCAGCAACCACCACGCCCAGAAATTGTGGCAGGGTCTGGGTGGGTTAAAGAAAATTGTTTCGTGGAGGCCCAAACTGCGTTCCATCACAGACTAAATGACTATGCTCCCACAATGAGAGCGAGTTTTCGAAAGATATTTGCAGATGTTTAGCTCGAATTATGGAAAATATCGCTGTTGGATCTCCACATAAACACACCACCAATAAAATTTAATGTATGGCTTGAACACAGCTTTGCAAAACTGACCCCATTCAAAGAAAGGAAGGTATTCGAATTGAAAGGCAAGATTACGAAAATACTGTAAAACCTCAAACAGTAAATATACGTCACGAGAAAGAAGCATACAAAGAGCGCGTTTCGGGGTAAATATTAACGAAAAATAAATTAGCTAGTGCCCCTTCCCTTCTAAACACAATGCTTGCCCCCCCCCCCCCNGTGTACGGATACGTTTTGCGGCTTTTTATAAAGTAATCATGGCTCGAAAAACCCAAACACAGAGTTAATACCACTTCACTACCCCCCTGGTATACGATATACGCCGTGAAGGATCCGATATATTCCCCCTCACCTAGGTATAGACGGTCATCATTAAAAAATATTTCCTCCCAAGTTCAAAATCAGTACGTTAGGAAATTTAGGCAGCGGGGGAAAAAAATGTGCATATGGTTACTCTACATGCAGCGATATTTATAGCTCCCAGTGTCCGGATATAAAACTTTTTATACAAGCAAACAATATGCGTATAGTAAGTTTTACGAAGGAAAAAAATATATACCGTTAGAGGGTGCTAGCGTAAAGGTACACCCACCACAAGTACAAAATCATAAAAAACTGTTACCTATGGCAACCAAAATTACTGTATTGTCATACATTCTCGTGAGCTTGCTCCATTCATTATGAGATATATCTGATCCACGGTAAAAGACCCCCACCCTTCCCCTTCATAGGCCACCTANCACAGTTAATACCACTTCACTACCCCCCTGGTATACGATATACGCCGTGAAGGATCCGATATATTCCCCCTCACCAAGGTATAGACGGTCATCATTAAAAAATATTTCCTCCCAAGTTCAAAATCAGTACGTTAGGAAATTTAGGCAGCGGGGGAAAAAAATGTGCATATGGTTACTCTGCATGCAGCGATATTTATAGCTCCCAGTGTCCGGATATAAAACTTTTTATACAAGCAAACAATATGCGTATAGTAAGTTTTACGAAGAAAAAAAATATATACCGTTAGAGGGTGCTAGCGTAAAGGTACACCCACCACAAGTACAAAATCATAAAAAACTGTTACCTATGGCAACCAAAATTACTGTATTGTCATACATTCTCGTAANAAACTGTTACCTATGGCAACCAAAATTACTGTATTGTCATACATTCTCGTAAGCTTGCTCCATTCATTATGAGATATATCTGATCCACGGTAAAAGACCCCCACCCTTCCCCTTCATAGGCCACCTAATTGCTATTTGACTTAATCCAAATGAAATGTGACATGCGGCCTCTAATCGAGCAGGTGTCCACAGTATTCACTCTTTATGAATTACACTAATTAAAACATAGTTTTATTCCCGAGATGCTAGTCCACTATGCAGATTTATACCACAATACGAATTCCAGTAAAGACAGGCGCATACAGCTCTTATTCATCACCCATCAAACTCGTCGAGACATATTAGGTAAGACTTCACAAATGCGGCAAAATTAGAGCACACTGCTGCCAGTCCATACGGAGGCCACGATATTTTAGAGTAACGTTAATCCCTTTCGAATGCTTGAAAATTATTTCTGTGTACAAAATTTTTTTGTAAATAATTGCCGTCTCTAATTCAAACTTGGTTTTTTTTTTTTAATCAAATGTGAAATTTTTTATTAATTCCTGTGAAACCAACGATACTTTGCGATGCTGTGAAACTAAGAAATAAAGGGGGAAAATGGTACATTCTCCACTTTCTCATACGTTAAAAAACACACACGCACACAGAGAAAGCCCAAAGTATCCCAATTTGCAGGCGAGACTGATAGACACATTAAAAAACTATTAGGACAAAACCATACTTAAAGAAGTGTTCACGAGTCCCATTACAGAAGTAAACGAGAGGTCACGTGCAGTCGTAATCTGAGCTCACCTACACGTCCAACCACGCTGCACCAGGTGTTGAACTGGACTTTGCACTAGCGCACTAACCGCCGGGGGGAGGTTTGTCGCTCCAGCAACTTGTTTCATTTCTCACACAAGCCAGCTTTAATTCATTGGATAATAAACACAGATTATATCTGCACAAACAAGTCACCACCAGGGGCGACCCATGTCCAGGGGGACCCGGGTTCGTTTTCCGACTTGTACGGCCGTGTTTCTTTTTTTTTTTAATCACTGCACGTGAATGTCGGGATGATTTCTTTGCCAAGTCCTTGCTCGTTCCCGTTGGCCCTAACAACTCGCTCCATCTCAAAAGGGTGTAAACTTTAAATTTTTTAATTATAATTTTAGCTCGCACACTACCTAGAAAATGTAAGCTCACGCTACTATTTTACGAGAGTCGAGTAGGCAAACAGGAACGAGAAAGATATCCATGTCAAAAATGGCAGGATGGACAAATCACAAAACTAAAACAGATTATAATTTTTTTCCATGTAGTAAAGCCGAGAAAAATATTAAAACATATAATTACACTGGAAAAAACAATTCCATGGCCTGTATAAAAAAACGACATTCTTAACACCTCTTGTGAACTTTTTTCCCTTCACTTATGAAGGAAATTCGCATTTTTACAGTACACCACTGAACAAAGAATTCATCTTCTCATAACCTCGTAGGTAAGCGAGATTCAAACATACGAAAAAAAGAGAAAATGCGTAATGCTAATTTAAAAAATCTTGTACCAGAAACCGTGAGAGAGTACAGAATTCCTTTTCGCAGGCGGTGGAAAAACACCTGTAATATCACCTATCTTTTCAACATCCATTTCACATGACAAATGACTTGAAAAGCTTGTCCGCCACAAGACCTAAGAAAACACTCCCCAGTCAGAAAATAATTATTTATCTGAGCTTCATCGTCAGCTTTACGAAGGATGTGTTATATTTCTTCACGTATTTGTATTAACCCCCTGTCAATTTCATGATTTTAACAAATACAAAAATTCCACAAATCTGTACAACTCCTGCTATTATTAATCGGCGGAACATTATATTTAATTGTCATGTTTAGCTTACAGCTTAAAATATTTACAGTTTTTACTAGGTGCAATTTTCAAAACACATTACAAACTTGAGTCGATTCCCGTCCGTCAGTGTGCATGTGAGGAAACATCAACAGGACTGTTCACAGTTAATTTTCACAACCCTAATCACGCATTTTACAGTATCTATGAGCAATAAACATCCTAAGGGAAAATTACACCATGCCTATCCTACTTCAGCCACACAGTTTTGCATACCTTAATACAAGAATCAGTTTGAAAAATATATGTTTTCTCTATCCACCACGCGTGCTTTGACATCACGAGTCATTGCCCGATACAGTATTATTCGCAAGGAAGAAAGTCATCAGTTTTAAATTCGAAGAATGGGAGGGAAATATATGTTTCATCAGCTGATGAACTCATTGTCATCACCATATTGTCAGTAACGGTTAACGTACACGTCGATGTCAAAAATAGGCCTTGATACAACGCTAGCAGAAATCCTGAGCAGAAATCAAGAGAAAATCTGTTTTTAAAAAATATCAAACCAGGTGAATGCTTTTCTACGTAGTCCATAGTGAGGGAATCCATGCATCTAGAAAAATAGGTCACTTTTTTTAAGTTGGCAGGATTATTTGTTGTTATTGNGTTATAGGTTTCTGTGAAAGACGGCACATATCCCAGATCCACAACGGCTTACCAGCTGCTAGCTCTATTCGTGCAAACTAGGAAAGTGTGATAATTTCCAACACTTCATGTTACATTATTATGTTTACCCGCTTAGGCGTACAATGTCCTAGTAGCATAATTCGATGGTAGCGTGGCCACGAATGATATTCACATAAATTTTTGCGAGACGAAGTACATGCATATGTCTATAAGACCCAGCAATGGTGGGGTGACGTTCTTGTTGCTATGAAACATAACGAGGCGCTGCCGCGATAAAAACCCCGTAAGTGCATTCAGGAGGACCCAGGTTAAGTTCTAAACCCACACAGCCTCATTTGAGATTTTTCTATGGTTTCTCGAAATCACTCAAGGGATATGTTTTGATGTTTCCTTGGCGTAGGTCATGTTTGATTACTTCCTCTGTGTGCTGCCTGGTTCAAAACACAGTAAAAAAAATTTTGAATGACAAATGGCGAAGAGTGGTGGGGGCCCACCGTGGTGATAGACACTTAGATAGCATAGTGCAAATACAGTTTACCCAGGAAGCGATTAGATATGCCAAGGGACCGGATATATATATTTTTAAGCGAGATTATTTACTAAAATATCCACCTTTCAGCTTTAGAAGTAGGACTACATAACTTTATTTTTAAATACGGGTAATTNGTTCACGAGTCCCATTACAGAAGTAAACGAGAGGTCACGTGCAGTCGTAATCTGAGCTCACCTACACGTCCAACCGCGCTGCACCAGGTGTTGAACTGGACTTTGCACTAGCGCACTAACCGCCGGGGGGAGGTTTGTCGCTCCAGCAGCTTGTTTCATTTCTCACACAAGCCAGCTTTAATTCATTGGATAATAAGCACAGATTATATCTGCACAAACAAGTCACCACCAGGGGCGACCCATGTCCAGGGGGACCTGGGTTCGTTTTCCTACTTGTACGGTCGTATTTTTTTTTTATCACTGCACGTGAATGTCGGGATGATTTCTTGGCCAAGTCCTTACTCGTTCCCGTTTGCCCTAACAACTTGCTCCATCTCAAAAGGGTGTAAACTTAAAATTTTTTTATTATAATTTTAGCTTCCACACCACCTAGAAAATGTAAGCTCACGCTTCTATTTTACGAGAGTCGAGTAGGCAAACAGGAACGAGAAAGATATCCATGTCAAGAATGGCAGGATGGACAAATCACAAAACTAAAATAGAATATAATTTTCTTTTTCCATGTAGTAAAGCCAAGAAAAATATAAAAAAATAGAATTACACTGGAAAAACAATTCCATGGCCTGTATAAATAAAAAGACACTCTTAACACCTCTTGTGAACTTTTCCCCCCCACTTATGAAGGAAATTCACATTTTTACAGTACACCACTAGACGAAGAATTCATCTTCTCATAACCTCGTAGGTAAGCGAGATTCAAACATACGAGAAAAAGAGAAAATGAGTAATGCTAATTTAAAAAATCTAGAACCAGAAACCGCGAGAGAGTACAGAATTCCTTTTCGCAGGCAGCGGAAAAACACCTGTAATATTATATCATCCTTTCTTTTTAACATCCATTTCACACGACAAATGACTTAAAAAGCTTGTCCGCCACAAGACCTAAGAAAACACTCCCCAGTCAGAAAATAATTATTTAGCTGCGCTTCATCGCCAGCTTACGACATTACGAAGGATGTGTTATATTTCTTCACGTATTTGTATTAACCCCCTGTCAATTTCATGATTTTAACAAATACAAAAATTCCACAAATCTGTACAACTCCTGCTATTATTAATCGGCGGAACATTATATTTAATTGCTATGCTTATCTTACAGCTAAAAATATTTACAGTTTTTGCTAGGTGCAATTTTCAACACATTGCAAACTCAAGTCCATTCCCGTCCATCAGTGTGCATGTGCGGAAACTTCAACAGGACTGTTCACAGTTAATTTTCACAACCCTAATAACGCATTTTACAGCATTTATGAGCAGTAAACACGCTAAGAGAAAATTACACCATGCCTATCCTACTTCAGCCACACAGTTTTGCATTCCTTAATACACGAATCAGTTTGAAAAATATTTGTTTTCTCTATCCACCACGCGTGCTTTGACATCACGAGTCATTGCCCGATACAGTATTATTCGCAAGGAAGAAAGTCACCAGTTTTAAATTCGAAGAATGGGAGGGAAAAATATGTTTCATCAGCTGATGAACTCATTGTCATCACCATATTACCAGCAACGGTTAACCTACACGTAGATGCCAAAAATAGGCCTTGATACAACGCTAGCAGAAATCCTGAGCAGAAATCAAGAGAAAATCTGTTTTTAAAAAATATCAAACCAGGTGAATGCTTTTCTACGTAGTCCATTGTGAGGGAATCTATGCATCTAGAAAAATAGGTCATTTTTTTCAAGTTGACAGGATTATTTGTTGTTATAGGTTTCTGTGAAAGACGGCACATATCCCAGATCCACAACGGCTTACCAGCTGCTAGCTCTATTCGTGCAAACTAGGAAAGTGTGATAATTTCCAACACTTCATGTTACATTATTATGTTTACCCGCTTAGGCGTACAATGTCCTAGTAGCATAATTCGATGGTAGCGTGGCCACGAATGATATTCACATAAATTTTTGCGAGACGAAGTACATGCATATGTCTATAAGACCCAGCAATGGTGGGGTGACGTTCTTGTTGCTATGAAACATAACGAGGCGCTGCCGCGATAAAAATCCCGGAAGTGCATTCAGGAGGACCCAGGTTAAGTTCTAAACCCACACAGCCTCATTTGAGATTTTTCTATGGTTTCTCGAAATCACTCAAGGGATATGTTTTGATGTTTCCTTGGCGTAGGTCATGTTTGATTACTTCCTCTGTGTGCTGCCTGGTTCAAAACACAGTAAAAAAAATTTTGAATGACAAATGGCGAAGAGTGGTGGGGGCCCACCGTGGTGCTAGACACTTTGATAGCATAGTGCAAATACAGTTTACCCAGGAAGCGATTAGATATGCCAAGGGACCGGATATATATTTTTTAAGCAAGATTATTTACTAAAATATCCACCTTTCAGCTTTAGAAGTAGGACTACATAACTTTATTTTTAAATACGGGTAATTTATTTTCAATTGTGACCCACGTACACCAAAATCAGCACCACATGCACCACAATCAGCATCACACACACAACAATCAGCACCAAACACACTACAATCAGCACCACANAATCAGCACCACATGCACCACATTCAGCATCACACACACAACAATCAGCACCAAACACACTACAATCAGCACCACACACATTACAATCAATAAAACATGCACCACAATTAGCAACACATGCACCACAATCAGCACCACATTCACCACAATCAGCACCACATGCACCGCAATCAGCACCACATGCTCCACAATCAGCACCACACGAACCACAATCAGCACGACACACACCATATGCAACACAAACAGTACCACAATCAGCACCACATGCACCCCAATATACACCACACACCACATGCACCACAGTCAGCACAACAATAAGCACTACATGCACCACAATAAGCACCACATGCACCACACACACCACAATCAGAACCGCATGCACCACACACACCACAATCAGCACCACATGCAGCACACACACCACAATCAGCACCGTATGCACCACACACACACTACAATCAGCACCACATGCACCATAATCAGCATCACACACACCACAACCAGCACCACACACACCAAAATCAGCACCACACGCACCACAATAAGCACCTCTATCACCACCACAATCAATCCACACACCAATCCACACAACATCCCACACACCATCTGCACGCCATTCCACACAGTATGCTCCGTCTCATCAAATCTGTGATATAAATAAAACAAGTGGAATAAAATAGCTTACATAATGGCAGGGGCCCACACTCATTGCTTGACTTCCGAAAAATCATAGTCCTTTTAGACAAGATTATTTCAGAAAATAATTATAGTCCCATCGCTTATAAGTCTCTATATTTGACTAATTCGTGTTCCGGTAGCAACTGCTTAAAAACAACTCTATGCACGCAAAGCCTGCCTGTCACATTTTAACGTAAAATAGATAACCCCTATGTGAAATAACATGATGACAAAATATATTTTCACATTTAAAAATGTATTCACTGATAGGGCAGCGGGGAAAAGTTAGCTGCTAGCAAGTCGGTCACAAGTTTTCTCAACTCGTATGGTAGTGTCCTTCCGGGGCTAATCATAATGTACGATGTTTACGAATTAAAGCTAATTTTTTTACGTAGCAATTTGCGTGTAAGTTTTTTCCCGTATATTAATACAAAATTGAATTTTGTGTAAAGGGTTAAACATGAAAAAAAAAACTCATATTTATTGTATGATGATATTTTGAAACTGTGGCTAGTTAGCGTGAAGCCCGCTGGACGGATAGCGCGATGCAGATAGCCGTGAGCGAGCCGCCGGCTGCCTGCGTGTTAGCTAGTGTTGCAGGAAGAGCTAAGTCCAACTCGCGGCTGCTAACTTGTGAATACTGCAAGTGGTACCAACTCAGACATACCGTCTCCGTCGCTGTTGGCGCTGAAACGATGCATCTTACATATGCGAGGCCTCGTCCCCTAAAAAACGTTTTTTTTGTCAGTCAGTGGTGGCTACAGACTACGTTTCTCGGGGATGCCCCNATACCGTCTCCGTCGCTGTTGGCGCTGAAACGATGCATCTTACATATGCGAGGCCTCGTCCCCTAAAAAACGTTTTTTTTGTCAGTCAGTGGTGGCTACAGACTACGTTTCTCGGGGATGCCCCGCGACAAGATGTACTGGAATATTTCAACTTACCAGTGCGCTTTAGTGGGTGATACTAAAATTAATGGACAGTAGGTGTATGGATGACGAAGGTAGTTCGTAGGGAGTCGAGGCCTGCTGACTAATTAGCGAACACGAGTAATTGATCGATTAAGATTGTGGTGGAAGTTGAAGTGTAAGATTTTTCCCAATAAATTTTTTGATAATACATTTTAAAATAATTTCCATAATGAATCTTCGAATATGTTTAATAATTTTAATGACAATTTGATTAATATTTTTAATTAATTTTGACATTAATTTTTTAAATTAATTTTTGAGATTTTTGTGAATGTTTTAATTTTAAACGTCAAAAGTCAAGGTCAAGGTCACCGAATCCAACATTGCTGACAATATGGCCGCCGGGGAACCGGAATGACAGCGTGAACAGCTCCGATGCTCCGTGCCAGGTGCCGATACGCTAAAGCATACATTATAATTTTACTTACTTGTTACTGTACATTTTCCGTTTAATATTTTCTATCCCAGTTTGCATAGCGAATTACCTCACATAGTTTGTACAGGTAGTTCAGGTCCATCCTGTGTGTGTGTGTGTATATATATATGACCATCCTTTGTTATTATATAAATATTTTTTTTCGTTAAGGTATGAAATAAGTCCAAAAAAAAAGTGTGACGATGGCGTAATTTTTTTTCTATAGGAACTTTAAATGTACTTGATTAAATTTGTTAGGCTGAAGTTAAAATTAATTGTCTGTGTCATCAGAATGTTATGAGCAAAATTTTTCTTGGGAATTTGTTACGTGCTGCACTCGCATTTTAATTTTGACTGTTTTTAAAATAAAATGTTATGTCAAAATAGGCAGAAGTTAAACCCTTTCCCGCAGATGAACGAAGTGTAGGATTTCACACAGATCGTTCTGTGGCTTTGATAAACACTTTAGCTTCAACAAGGCTTCGTGTTAGCATAAGTTTTTTGAAATTTGTACCAATTAAGATTACAATATTTAAGCTTTACAACAATATATGTAATATTTTTGAAATAATCTAATATTATTATTAAGCTAGTATCTTGTCACTAGTCCATAAAAAATAATCAAAATCTAGGGAAGAAAATTAGCTTTCAAAAAGTCTAAAGCAATTTTAAGGCCAAGCGACTGACATCACTCTGAAGTGCAAATCATGCTAGAGTGCGCGAGCGTAGGTTGGCTATGTGAGCGCGGAAGCACTCCCGAGCGGACGGGATAATGAGCCGTTAAAGTGCGTGAGCGCAGGGGCGCGGTCGTGTTGACACCGAGCACTCGCGACCAGGCGGGATAATGACCTGCTCCGCTGTTTCTCATCAAAGGGCGGAGAGAGCAAGAATCTTCCGAAAATGGTCCAGGCGGGAGCGGTGGTCCAGGCAAGGAGTGAAAAAAAAAATAACACCGTCCCCCTCACTTTCAGGTCCTTTTAGCCATCGATGACGCTGGGAAGAGGGTGGTTGCGACGACGGANAATAACACCGTCCCCCTCACTTTCAGGTCCTTTTAGCCATCGATGACGCTGGGAAGAGGGTGGTTGCGACGACGGTAGGGGGTGGATGTGGGGGATACACCGGCACCGCACGTGAGAGGCATGCGTGAGTCGGCAAAAGGAAGCAGCGAGGAGGGAGGGACACACTTAGCCCATGATGCCAGCCTTGAGGAGGAATCTCCTGCCCTAGCTACGCCTCCAATCTGCGTTAAACAGCTGCCGCTTCGTTTGCCGTCCCCCCACCACCCCTCACCAGTCATTGAACGAGCGAGTCTCCGACCAGATTTCTTCCTCTCGCCTTGTCCGCTTCGGCGGCACCTTTTCATTTTTTTTTTCTCTCGGTATATCGCCATTCCTCCGGCGAACCGGGTGTAAAAATGCTCGCGTGGGGGGGCCAAGACGGCTCGCACGTGACTGACATAACTGCTCGAATCGCCTCCGCTTTCTCCTCCCGGGCGCGACGNGGGGGGGCCAAGACGGCTCGCACGTGACTGACATAACTGCTCGAATCGCCTCCGCTTTCTCCTCCCGGGCGCGACGGTATCGTCTTTTAAGGGATTCCGTTCGACTGTGCATTGATTATGACGAGATTTCATTACGGTGCGTGAGAATGCAAGATAGCACTGTTTGCGTCGTCCCAGTCTGAACACGAAGGTTAGAAAGTCCTCCGCCGTCATGTTGTACGTTATTCTATTCTACCATCCTCACTGCCCGTTAGCTGCATACACACTACCGCAAACACTGACATGCAGGGTCTCAGTTAAGATTACAGCGAACTGAATGAAATACTTCCAAGTTTCAGCGTTGTATTGCGAGTGTAATGTTAAAATGTATGACAAGTTACGTAGGAGTGGGTTTCTTTTTGCATTATACGCAACAGAGTACGAGTAGGTTANAATGTTAAAATGTATGACAAGTTACGTAGGAGTGGGTTTCTTTTTGCATTATACGCAACAGAGTACGAGTAGGTTTATTTAATAACACATTTAGGTTCCCAGAAAATTTTATTTTACTAGAATGACACATGAATTAAGTCATCAGGGCGAGGGCTGTATAATTATACAGGTGGGGGAAGCATAAAAAATGATGAGGAAAGTAAAACTTAATCAGGGCTTTCAAAAGTGCTCACTTTACCGTGAACAGCATATATTGCTATGCATGATGGTTCCTTTTAAAGAACCTCTGTGGCAAGACACCCATAACAAAATACATTTCTTGTTCTCTTCACAGCTCATTTCATTATAATATTCCATTACCTTTAATTGTAATTTCACTCAACATTTTTACAGACGACGAGAAGACTTCCTATCGTTGACTCTCCAGTTAGTTGTAGTTGTCCAAATATTTTGGAGAGGTACAAAGTGTAGACGTGCATTTCAAATTTTGTACGATATTGCTTACGAATAATACTGTTACAAGTCGCCAGAGGCGTATTTGAGTTCGTGAGGAATGGAGATCTTAATAAACTGAAATTAATTAAATCAAATTGATCTAATAATCTACACTTTTATTAAAATATACACAGCTATTATTAACAACATTAAACTGCATATATATATTTTATCGCTCATTGCCCTATCAGTGAGCGCAAGATTTAATCTCAATTGAATTCTAATTAAAGTTCTTACATCTGTATTTTTACTAGCTAGTCACTTAATACTCACTTATTTACACACATACACCCAACAATTTTACTATCATATACTAACACCATTCCAAATGTCCGCCAATCAAGCATACAGATCCAGTCCCACTTCCCCACAGTACAGACGGCCAGTCTCTCTTCCTCTACTCCTGATGCCCGAAGACTACATTCGCAGGTCAATGCGTCGTTGCTCGTCGCTTCGATGATACCACTCACCTGCATCATCCGGACCTTCGTGGAGACCAGTCGGTTGATGTGGCCAACCTTAGGCTTTGCCTGAGAGCCTTGATGACCAATCCAGAAGACCGCATCATTGATATTCCTCTAAATACTATACTAGCCTTCCCATATATATATTTTTGCTTCTGGCAGTACGCGTTTGTCCCTGTGGGTTGTACAGCCACACCAGTTGACCTTCTTGAAATACCTCGCCCGACATTCTGCTGTCACACCATGTCTACATCCTTTCACTATTTATTCTGAGGCGCTGTCGAGAAAAATCATGACTACAGAGTAGTCTGTGTCATAATTCGCTGGCATACTCTGAGGCGACAGCTTCATCTTCTAGCGGCTGACAAAACCGCAGGTCACTAGAGAGGTCTAACTCTCTCTCTCTCAAACAGCATCCTTGATGGTGAATCGTGAACTGCCGAGTGGTAAGCAAGGATAAATAATAGCACATTAGAATCCCAGTCATTTTGGTTGTCTTCCACAAATTATCGATAGGCACTGGTAAAGAGTGCGGTTAAGCCTCTCCCATTCCATCGGATTGAGGGCGTAAGGTTGAAGTCGCAGTCTCCTTCATCCCCAGAATTTTTGTTACATCTTGGATCAGAGCAGCTTCAAGATTTCTTCTCTGATCCGAATGGAGTTCTAGTGGAACACCAAACCTAAAGAAGTCGTGATATACTAGTCGATTGGCCCGCTTGGTCATTCATGGGTTGGGAGGGGAATGACATCAGGCCCTTTAAGTAAAAAAAAAAACTGGGGCCACCAGAAGACACCGGTTACCTCTCTTTGTCGCAAGTAAGAGGCACAAAATATCTACTGCCAACCTCTCGAATGGGGCTCCAATATTTTATTTCTGTAGGTGACCATGTCCCCTTAGTCCTTGGTCCCTTACTTGTTGTTCAGTTGTCGCACATTCGGCACCACATCTCTACATCCTCCCAACAATTGAGCCAGTATATTTTCGTTCGAACTATATCCAGGGGGCCGCGTAGGCTGAGCGGTTAGACTTCTCGCCTCCCACTAAGGCAAACCGGGTTAAATCACCTGCCTGGTTACTCCCGATCTTCGCAAGTGGTGATCGTGCTGGATGATGCCACTGGTCTGAGGGTTTTCACGGGTAGCCACCGTTTCTCCAACCCTTGAATTCTGGCGCTGCTCCATTCTCACTTCATTTCACCCTCATCAGCTGTTAATACCTCTTTAAGAGCCACCCAAATCTCTCATCACTACCACCACCACCATCAATAAAGTGACCACTGGCTGCCGTATTATTCGGGTACCCTGCATTCTGGAAAGACCAACTGTACGAGTGAATGTATCCGATCATTACATTTCCAGTTCTTGTAAGTCACGCCATTCTTCAATACGAGGGAATTCCAGTGTGTCCACTATAATTTGACTGCTGTGATCAGTCTGGATATCTCTTCCCACTTTGGCCGAAAGCTAATTTCTTTCCGCTGTAGTGTTGGGTGCAAAGTAAGATCATTTAGCTGGACTTTACATATTACCTCATCACTTAATGTAGGTGACCAAACACAAGTTACAGATAGTAGAATTATTGTCCTCATCCCTTCAGCGATTAACCACCCATTTCTTCCCGGCATTCACAACGCTGACAAAATTGTTCACATAGCCTCCTAGAAAGATCGTCTGCTTTGCTGTGAAGGTGTCCATAAGTGTGCTTTATTTAAATGTCATATTCTTGAAGATGATCTACCGCCAGGCTATTTGAATTTTCTGTGTGTTTATGAATCCCGTAAAATACCCCATTAAATTAAATACGGACTTAAGTAATACACACACAGTCACTCGTATAATATCAACAGCTGACATAACAAACCGCATGGCTTCCTTGCGTGTCAGAACAGCTGAGGCGGAGGGATACATTAACAAAATTACAACACTTGCACTACTTTTTTAGTACTGTCTAAAAACGGCGTTCGTAAATGAAACTGAGTATGCTTCTCTTCACGTCATATCGTGAGATCTAAAAAGTTCTCTCGTAACCCTTCACAGAGCTATCTGGACATGTTAAAGTCCCGAAGACTTAGTGGTCAACACTTCAGTAAACCCTGGTTTTATTATTTTTAAGCACCCACAACTAGACAAATTCAGCTAATAGTGAGATATTTTCACTTCCATTCTCCTCGGACCCACTAAAATATTCATACCTTAACATACTATATAAAACGCGTGCATTCTTACAAATTATTCTTTGGAAACTAGTTGTCAAGATTATCTTTTCAACTCTGCAAGTGAATTAGAGCAAATTTTACGAAACGTTAATACGGAATGTGCTAAACTAACGCAGAATTTTAAGAGTTTATCCTTCTTTAAATCAGTGTTTTAAACTACAGCGATAATAATGTATCTTTCCTGAGGAAATTTCTTTATTAAAACCCTATGGTCACCTCTTAAAANTTTTAAACTACAGCGATAATAATGTATCTTTCCTGAGGAAATTTCTTTATTAAAACCCTATGGTCACCTCTTAAAATACTTAAAAACCAGCTCACACGCAAAACTGGTTTATGCCATCGCAATGCTTTCTTAAAACCGGTAGTGACCTTAGGCGTTTAACAATTTTTACTGGGGAACCCCCTTAAACTCCTAGCCTGTAGCTGCCGTTTCAATACAGGGCAGAGAAAAACTTATGTAAGCACGCAGTTGCATATGAACGAGTGCGAAAGTTAAAACGGGCCGGCTATCGTCGGCGTCCCGGGACCCACGCCGCTGGGCTTTACGGCGTCGTACCATCTCCCTGCGCCGAAACGCAGTGTCGCGATTTATATTCCCCAGGGAGCGTTTCCGCGCGGCAGCCGGAACTTCCGGGTGCCCACCCTACTTCGCGTATCCTCCGCGCCCTTCCGTTTTACACCACGCCGCGTATCTGTGTGCGCCCTTCGGGTCGCGCCGGAATAAAGGTGGTTTCACACGTTCGCAGGTCACACCGACCTGCTATAGCCTACTCGCAGTGTTTCTTCACACTTTTTGAATCAAACCTTTGAAAAATGACCCCATGTATGACGTGTTTGTTTGTTTCTTAAATATGCCATGCATAACAAACGTTTTATACTCATCGTAACATAGAGATACCTTTTTTTTTGTTAAATTAAAATTTTACTTATATTTTATTCATAATTTTTATGACATTTTTTAAAAAATTTATAATAATAAAAACGGCGAGAAAATAAGTGTGTTGGTAATGCCTGGTAAGAAATAGTTCTTATGGAAAATATTATTACACTGACTGCGCACAAATGCGGTGTGTTGTCCCTCTGATGTAATTTTATAGACTCGTTTAAGCTTAGTTTGCATGAGGTGGAAGAATATCCTGGAAGTAGAACTTTAGCAGGGCTTCAAAAAAGTGTGAAGTAACAGTGAATGGACTTTAAGTACGTAAGGCTTAAGAGGAGCGTGCACTAAAACATTTTCATCGTTGTTTACTCGAATACGCGTATCTCGGTAAATAAATGTTCTAAGTTATAAATACGAATTTTTGCCGAAAAGTTAAAAAACAAAAATGATCTATGCCTCTATTTTTGTCACATTTACCATATTAATTGTATTCATTTCGGGAAAAAATCGTTAAAATGGTCAAATATCGCAAATTCAAAGCTGGTCTATGCAGCTTCCTTAAGAGATAAGGGAAAAGCACGAATGTACGGGCATAGTTTAACCTGTGGGCTATAACACGTGTGACATAATCCCACTGTTAATTATATAATTTGCACAGTACAACATCATGACGGAAACACTGCACGCCTTGCTCATAGGGGTGATGAGGCGCTAGGCGTGCGTTTTAGTGTCGCCCGTATCGCTCCCTCGCTTCTTGACATTAAGTGCAGCTGCATACTCCTCTTCAGGGGAATGGTTCACAATAATAACAGAATATTTACATTATTTTCGTGATAAATTCTTTTTCAGAAATTTTATTGAAATTTTTGGTGCAATGCATAAATAGTACTTTTGAACCTCGTCATACATCGTTAGATATTTACAGCCTTTATTATCCTCGAGGCAATGGTGAAAGATAAGAAATAATATATTTTTTGTTATCTTCCAACAGTACCCCGAAAAGATTAAAAGGCAGTGAATATCTTGCACTGTAAAGAATTGTTGCAAATTATTACTTATGTCTTGCCGTGCCAGTAATTTCGAAAAACTATCTGAGAAACTACTTGTGTTAAAAATTATTAAAATTTACGGCTTTCGTTCACCATTTCCCTTAGGGCTCCACCTGGCTTGCGCATGAAATGCGTTGCAGAGTTTTTGGGAGAAAACGCGCGATTTAAAAACGGTTGGATATTTTGTAGTGGTGCCTGAACACGAAAAAAAAAAAAAACACTCAAGAAACGTTTCGTGCCAAAAGACAAGTTTGAAGTTTCCATTCCAACTCGAAACATTATTTATTTTTTTCGGCGTGAAAACATTTAGAACGTGTGTTCCTTGAACCAGTTTCAGTTGCTTAATTCTCTACGCAGAAACTACAGAGCTGTCTTTAGACGCGCATTATACTTTTATCTTCGTAAGCGTGCCATAAAATTAAAGTATCGGTTCTTAAAGTCATGTTCAGGCCAGTCGCCGAATGGAAGATTACGCGCAAATTGAGCGCCTTGCGCGTAGAAGCGATTAGACAAATGGTAAGCGAGCAAGAACAGTCCATAAGCCTCTGTCACACTGTCAAACTTTTCCATCAAACTGCTTCCAATGAGTTTGGTCAAATAAAGTTGAACAACTACGACGTCATCGAAATGTCATAAACGCCGCCATATTTATCTGGAAAAGTTGGATGGCTTCAGTTTCCATCAAACATTTGAAAATTTTAGAACTTTTCCAGTTCTAAATTTTTTTGATGTTTGACGGGCTAAGCCAATCAGAATCGTGCACGACCAAAATTGACGCCCAGAAACTTTAAAATAACGTATAATTGCTGGAAACGTAGTAGGTTATGAAGATAATAAATTTATGTAGAAGCTTTCTCGGCATGAAGGCTATTTTAAGCAAATATTACACATAGTATTTTGAATTCAAAGGCAATAAATTCATTGTGCAGGAAACATATCTGATAAATAAAAATCGAAATTAGTAAAGAAGCGAAAATAAATTATAAAATTCCTTAAATATCTTCCTGTTATTGACTGCATAGAAAACAAAAGCAATATCTTACTATGGAAATAATTTTTTTATGATAATTCTAATTAGATTCTCCCAAGTAAAATAATTTGACTGTGTGGCACATTTTCAAACACATTAAAGATTATTTTATAAAATTTGTTGGAAGGAAATATTTGATGGCCGTATTTTGTCTTAAAATTGTATTGTCAAATATAGTTGAAGGCTAAAATTTGACATTGTGACAGGGGCTTTAGAACTCACGCATTTCGCTCCCTCGAACGCGCAAAAAAACATCTGCACGCAGGCGGGAATCAGGTATGTGAATCTCGGAAGTTAAAAAAGTAGTACAAGTCTGTAAAAATTATAGTATTTAGTACAAAATAATGAACGTTAACAAAAATTCTTTTAGCAGCCATTTCAAATTTACTATGCGCTGTATTTTTCATAAATAACTTAAGAATTATATTTTTTAAATGTTCTACAACTTATAAATACATTATATTTAATTAAAGATGATATGAGAAATGCTACTTTAGTATTAAACTTATTAGGTGTTTCTGTTATTACTTATATTGTAACNTAATTAAAGATGATATGAGAAATGCTACTTTAGTATTAAACTTATTAGGTGTTTCTGTTATTACTTATATTGTAACGTGTTTATAAAACCTTTATGTTATTGTTTTCTTGGCCGTATACTCGCTACGTTGACGTATGTAGTACGTACCATTGTGAATAATCAGTATCATAATATTAGGGTCCAGGTCATAAAGTATATTATAGTATTTTGTGTACTATAATGAAGGTGCTGTAGTACATCGTACAAAGTTGTAAATTATAGTAAAATACTATATTAAAAAATAGTACAGTTCACATTCCTGGCGGAAGTCTCGTTTGCAGCGAGATAATTAGAGACGGAGCAAGTTGTCCAAAGAGGCAGAAACGGGCAAGTAATCGGCCATGGAAAAGGTTACTCCTATTCAGGTTGGGAAAATTATTTTCTTAAAGTTTAACAATCAAATTTTTCGCCGATTCAAAGAAATGAGCCCTTCCCTCTCACTTCAGTTGGACTTAATTTCAAATGGAATATCATTGTATACTCTACTAACTATTGATCCAGTAAAGTCTTTATTAATGAATACTACAACCCTTTTAAATATCTGAGCTTATCCTGTTTTCCTTAGCCTTAAACTATCCTAAGAGTGTTATGAGTGAATAAGGCTCATAACAATGTGTAACAGATGTTCTTTATTCTCAATGTTAAGAAACAGGGTGTAATTGTATAATAATCATAAATCAAATATAAAATGACTTCGTAACTAAGTGAAATCTTTCTCTGTTACTATTCTCATAGCTTAAAATTGTAATTATAATTTACCTTTTGGAACACCCCGCACCTAGCGGTAGAAATTTTCCCTATGCCAAACCCTCCCATAAGAAATCACGTTTTGTTCATAATCTGAGTATAATAAACCTTAGCCATGGATAAGGTTAATTTTACTCAGGCTAGGAACAAAACAAGGATTCTTATGTGTATCGGATAATTTGACATAGGGAAATTTCTGCTTCAATATCCGCTGCTGTTCTAAAGATGGCGCGTTTAAGCTGACGGTAAATGGCGAAATTACATTTATTCGGGTGTAAAATTTTGTATTTGCCTTGAATTGTATTATATACTTGTCTCAGCTATAATTTTAAGTATTAACTTTATTTTGTAACTATTACTCACGCCCACCAATGGTGTTTACAAGCGCAAACAGTAAAAATACAACTGTGTTTGGTATTGAGCGTTCATAATAAAGATTAGTTCAATAGGAAAGTGTTTGAAAATAAAGTGCGATATGAATAAAGCTGTCATCAAAAGGAAATTTGTACTTTTCTCCTTTCCCTTAAGAAAACTGTGCCTGAAAGCCCTAGAAAAAAAAAGTTTTTAATAATTTTTACTAGTTTTTTTTTATTCAGTTTTTATATTTAAATTAAGTAATTACATTAGCCAACGTTTTGCTAAATCGAATTTTACAACATAATAATGCACAACAGGTGGTTATATTTAGTTATATGTCCACTCTATTGCCAATAACAAGTTAATGCTTTACGTAGATTAAAACACAATACAAATAGGAAGATTTTACACAATTATATTCATTTCATGAAAATTGCAATTAATCCATTTACTTACGTACAACACGTATAAATTCGATAGACGTGCGACACAAGTGCACCCCAGCTAGGAAAAGTTTTAGTTGCCTAAATTAAAGCATTTATCTTCCCAAACTAAGAAAAATAAAGCTTAGTCATGGACTGTAGTAAGCAACTATATAAGCATTCGCCTGAGGTGATTTCGCAAAACCATGGAAAATCAAAATCAGCATGACTGGAGCTGGAATCGAACCAGGGTGCTGCAGAACGCTAATCGAGCGTGTTATCACTGAACCACGCCGCTTCTTGTCACGTCAATCAGACAGAGCCAACTCTGTGTATTTCAGAGACACCGAGTCACACGTCACCAGAGTTTTATGCGTTATGTGAATACCGATTATTCCAAACTTTGTTTTGTTTGTCCATCTACTGATAAGAAATGAGTTTTCGTTCCTTTTAAAGTTAGTATCACTATGCGTATAATGAGATTTTCCTTTTATTTTTTTTTCTTTATATTCCACCCGACNTAATTAAAGATGATATGAGAAATGCTACTTTAGTATTAAACTTATTAGGTGTTTCTGTTATTACTTATATTGTAAAGTGTTTATAAAACCTTTATGTTATTGTTTTCTTGGCCGTATACTCGCTACGTTGACGTATGTAGTACGTACCATTCTGAATAATCAGTATCATAATATTAGGGTCAAGGTCATAAAGTATATTATAGTATTTTGTGTACTATAATGAAGGTGCTGTAGTACATCGTACAAAGTTGTAAATTANAGGTCATAAAGTATATTATAGTATTTTGTGTACTATAATGAAGGTGCTGTAGTACATCGTACAAAGTTGTAAATTATAGTAAAATACTATATTAAAAAATAGTACAGTTCACATTCCTGGCGGAAGTCTCGTTTGCAGCGAGATAATTAGACACGGAGCAAGTTGTCCAAAGAGGCAGAAACGGGCAAGTAATCGGCCATGGAAAAGGTTACTCCTATTCAGGTTGGGAAAATTATTTTCTTAAAGTTTAACAATCAAATTTTTCGCCGATTCAAAGAAATGAGCCCTTCCCTCTCACTTCAGTTGGACTTAATTTCAAATGGAATATCATTGTATACTCTACTAACTATTGATCCAGTAAAGTCTTTATTAATGAATACTACAACCCTTTTAAATATCTGAGCTTATCCTGTTTTCCTTAGCTTTAAACTATCCTAAGAGTGTTATGAGTGAATAAGGCTCATAACAATGTGTAACAGATGTTCTTTATTCTCAATGTTAAGAAACAGGGTGTAATTGTATAATAATCATAAATCAAATATAAAATGACTTCGTAACTAAGTGAAATCTTTCTCTGTTACTATTCTCATAGCTTAAAATTGTAATTAAANTCAAATATAAAATGACTTCGTAACTAAGTGAAATCTTTCTCTGTTACTATTCTCATAGCTTAAAATTGTAATTAAAATTTACCTTTTGGAACACCCCACACCTAGCGGTAGAAATTTTCCCTATGCCAAACCCTCCCATAAGAAATCACGTTTTGTTCATAATCTGAGTATAATAAACCTTAGCCATGGATAACGTTAATTTTACTCAGGCTAGGAACAAAACAAGGATTCTTATGTGTATCGGATAATTTTACATAGGGAAATTTCTGCTTCAATATCTGCTGCTGTTCTAAAGATGGCGCGTTTAAGCTGACGGTAAATGGCGAAATTACATTTATTCGGGTGTAAAATTTTGTATTTGCCTTGAATTGTATTATATACTTGTCTCAGCTATAATTTTAAGTATTAACTTTATTTTGTAACTATTACTCACGCCCACCAATGGTGTTTACAAGCGCAAACAGTAAAAATACAACTGTGTTTGGTATTGAGCGTTCATAATAAAGATTAGTTCAATAGGAAAGTGTTTGAAAATAAAGTGCGATATGAATAAAGCTGTCATCAAAAGGAAATTTGTACTTTTCTCCTTTCACTTAAGAAAACTGTGCCTGAAAGCCCTAGAAAAAAAAAAGTTTTTAATAATTTTTACTAGTTTTTTTTATTCAGTTTTTATATTTAAATTAAGTAATTGCATTAGCCAACGTTTTGCTAAATCGAATTTTACAACATAATAACGCACAACAGGTGGTTATATTTAGTTATATGTCCACTCTATTGCCAATAACAAGTTAATGCTTTACGTAGATTAAAACACAATACAAATAGGAAGATTTTACACAATTATATTCATTTCATGAAAATTGCAATTAATCCATTTACTTACGTACAACACGTATAAATTCGATAGACGTGCGACACAAGTGCACCCCAGCTAGGAAAAGTTTTAGTTGCCTAAATTAAAGCATTTATCTTCCCAAACTAAGAAAAATAAAGCTTAGTCATGGACTGTAGTAAGCAACTATATAAGCATTCGCCTGAGGTGATTTCGCAAAACCATGGAAAATCAAAATCAGCATGACTGGAGCTGGAATCGAACCAGGGTGCTGCAGAACGCTAATCGAGCGTGTTACCACTGAACCACACCGCTTCTTGTCACGTCAATCAGACAGAGCCAACTCTGTGTATTTCAGCGACACCGATTCACACGTCACCAGAGTTTTATGCGTTATGTGAATACCGATTATTCCAAACTTTGTTTTGTTTGTCCATCTACTGATAAGAAATGAGTTTTCGTTCCTTTTAAAGTTAGTATCACTATGCGTATAATGAGATTTTCCTTTTATTTTTTTTTCTTTATATTCCACCCGACTCATGTCACCAAAATCGTCTTTCATTCACGAGGTTTATAAACGGTAACCTCAAAACAGCATCTTTTATGGCAGCCATTTGAGTCGCCTTGGACACCACGCACCGAACTGTGGGTAATATGTGTGTTTGTCTGCGCGACAAAAGTTTAAATTTGATCGTCTCCTTCCGCGCAGCCAACACTGGTAACGAAGAGGCGAGAAGGTGTTCGAATGTCTGAGGGGATCTCTCTGATATATATGCTCGGCGTGATTTGGAAACATGTGAATCTGCCTTTATTTGCTTGTCAGTTGCAGAAATGCTGTTTGACCGACCTCCGTAGAGCGGGCAGTCAGTCACTTCGCGTTAATGTGCCCGCGTACATCTGCCCGCGGGCAGGTGTATGGTGCGTGCAGATTTATGCCAGTTCATGCAGTTGTCTGTCACGGACAAATGTTCAACGTCCACAGTCACGCTTCTTGTGTTCCCGACGGGAATGGTTTTTAGAGACTGAATTTTATTTTCTACCTCTGCTGGGCTCATTCTGTATAGTTTTACGAGTTGCGTAATAATAAAATTTTTTAGCCTACTTTTCGAAGGGAAGAAAAANCTGCTGGGCTCATTCTGTATAGTTTTACGAGTTGCGTAATAATAAAATTTTTTAGCCTACTTTTCGAAGGGAAGAAAGGGCTATGAGGTCACTTTCCTCTCTGTTTTGTTATGTATGTGTGTTTGTAGGCGTGTGTGTTCCTATGTGTGTCTGTGCGCTAGTATGTCCCCACTAAAAACATCTGAACGCGTAGACACAATTTTACCAAACTCGGTTAACATATAGAACTTTTATAGTTTCGACCATGCCGGGAAATTACTATCAAAACAACCGTTTGGAAATTTTGGGTGATATGTCATATCATGGGAACCATTCGTATATCCAAACAAAACCTTGTACGATAACAGTGCATCATGTAGGCATTGAATTGAGAGACTTTATTGTCGTTGGTCAGCCATTTTGGAAGATAGCAAAAATTAAAAATAAAGCTTTTACATTACATCTCGAAAACTGCACGACCAATTCTTGCCAAATTTGGTACGTAAGTAATACTACTATCGGCCAAGTAAATATTTGTTACTTTAATTGATCAGGCACTTACTTTCAAAATGGCGAACATACAGATATTTTAGCCTAATTTGGTATGTCTACCACACCGTTTGATCAATATGAAAAATATTTCGTATGCTGAAAGTATTTATTAAAAGCATCGTATTATATGCCAACACATAGCTACTTTGGAGGCCATTTTGTACGATAGCACCACATGAAATAATGAGGTTTTCATGTCATATACCTGTCGGGACACAATTGACCTATTCCTACCAAATTTGGCAAATACGTAGTACTGCGGCAGATGTTGTAAGCTGGTAAAATTTAAGGAGGTAGGAAGTTTATTTTCAAAATGGCAGCAATGAAACTATTTTAGGTTAGAATACTACATCGTCTTAACTATGTAAATAATTTCAAAATAACTTTGTATGCTTGCAGTATATACAACAACCATGAAATGTGTCCACACAATGTTGATTGTGACCACCATTTTGTAAAACAGTATTACATGCGAAATTAAAACTGTTTTGTCATATCCACGGAAAAACAAACATATTTTTACCACATTTAGCAAACAAGTAGCACTATGTCAGGACATGTAAAGTGATGTTTTCTTAAGTGGCTCAGACACTTGTCAAAATGGCAGCAATATAAATATTTTAGCTTAGTACGTTATATCTACGAAACCAATTTCAACTTTACTTTGTAAGCTGGCACTAACTATTATAAATATTGTATTTGTCTATACAGAGCCTTATTTCTCCGCCATTTGTAACATAGCCCCATATTTTAAAAAAAAGTTGTTATGTCATATCTCGGGAAACAATTAACCGATCCGTGCCAAATTTGTTGAAGGAGTTGTACTGTCGTAGGTCATATCAATGTATAAATTTTAAGTGAGTTAGACACTTATTTTCGGAATTGAGGCAATAAACACATTTTAGCTAAGCGTGCTATATTTACGAAAATATGAAACCTATTTTAACTTAACTTTGTCTACTGATAGATTCCTTGACAGTCACCGAATGTACTATTACACAACGGGGTTGTCCTCCATTTATTAATGACGTTACATGAAAACATTTTATGTCATATCTCGAGGACAAATCAACCGATTCCCACCAAATTTTACATGCAAGCAGTGGTACAGTAGGGTATGGAAACTAATAGGTTTTCGGTGCAGCAGGCGTTTTTTTAATTGCATTAACACAAATAATTTAAGTTAGTAGGTATATTACACGTATCAAACAATTCAACAAAATTCAACCAAATTTTGTACACTAGCAGTATTCATTAGAAGCATAAATTATGAATACAGAGTACTACTTTTGCCGGCCTTTTTGCAAAATAGTGCCAGGGGAGACAATTGAACATATGCTTGTATTTTCGGAACTATTCAACTAATATATACCAAATTTTTTNAAATAGTGCCAGGGGAGACAATTGAACATATGCTTGTATTTTCGGAACTATTCAACTAATATATACCAAATTTTTTGCACCAGTGGTGCTACAGAAGGTAATATAAAACTACAATATTTAAATGGTGTCAGAAATTGATTTTCAAAATAGCTGCCATAAAAATATTTTGATAAGTTTGTCGTATCTTTCAAAAAATTCACCTAAATTCACCCAAACTTTTTACTCNGCTGCCATAAAAATATTTTGATAAGTTTGTCGTATCTTTCAAAAAATTCACCTAAATTCACCCAAACTTTTTACTCAGATTATCTATTTAAAGCATAGTTTAAAGAACCTCATTTTTTTTAGAAAATTTAGATAAAATAGCACTAGTTAAGAAAATAATTTTTTTAAGCAATATCTCGGGGACCAATCAACCTATATAATTCAATTTTTTTTCCACACACGTAGCCCTATGGTATGTGATGTAATCGTAAGTGTTTTAAGTGGTCCAGACACTTATTTTCAAAATGATCGCCCTATAAATATTTTAGGTACGTAAACCCTATCACTTAAAACATCAGACTGAATACATCTAAATTTGATGTTCCGAATCCGACCTCCGCAATGCATTCGATTCCACGATAGCTTATGGTACAAGGTGATATGGGTTCGAATCTTGGGTAAGGCACGTGTGTATTTGAAATTTTCTCACTATTGTTTCACGTTTCTCGTTCCATCTCTAATGATATTCTGGGAACGAGAAGTCAAAACCTATCTACTATCTATGCTTTTGAGAACTTAATAAAATATCATTTGCGCCCTTCTAGAGGAAAGAAGCCTAATTAATTATTTCCGTAAGTTCTTGTTTTATTTCTGTCTTATTATTATTTACATGTTGCATCCCATAAAATAGGCATTTATTGGATATCTTCAATAAGTTGAAGAACATATCGTACTTTCTAGCTAGTGACCATTGCAACCAAATTCCTCGACCAAAGCACGCTATCATAATACCGATACGTGCCATGCAAGAACTACTACACGACTGCNGAAGGAACACCTAGGTCACTCGCAGCATGCCTTTTTATATTAATCTCTTCCCACGCCAGTGTACACTTTCCCGTGAAACACACATACACAATTGCCTGCGGACCGTATGAGGGCAGTTTTCGGAGGGGCTGGCAAAACATTTCACCTACAGCCCGCACACGGTCGACATACGACTCGCATACAATTGCGGGCAGATGGATGCTGTCGTGGACTCGTCCGTACCGAGAGCTACAGAAACACACTTTCGGACAGGATTATACATCCGAATCTCACGTTGAGTTTGATACATTCTGCGTCCCTATATTTTATTCATCATAACACATGCTCTGGTGGAGCTAGCAGCCGGACGACCGCAATAAGGATTAAGGTTTTGTGGACGTGCCGGAAGAGGGACACCAGGAGCCTCGCAGCTGCTAAGGCACGCTACCAAAGGTTTCGGCACGTGCAACTGTTCCTGCACATGCAGACGACATCCGGAGACAACGGAAAGCACCAGGGTGTGGACACAGCGGCATTTTGCAGCTGCCCAAGGGACACCGAGATCCCACCACCAGCTGCGCCTGTCCCGGGCTCGTACCGCAATAAACCATGAGAGCTTTTAGCGGACGTGCATGCATAACGGGACAATAAACTTCCAGGCCAGATCCAAGGGACGACGTCACGCCGGCTGCGGACCACACGAGCAGCGGCGACGTGTTTTATGACCCGGAGGGCTGACAAGCACTCCGGACACGTGCAGAGATGGGGCAAGTTGAATATGGTGATGGACGCTACAAAACCACACAAAGGGGGGAGCAACAGGGCAGTCAGGGGAGAGACGTCGAATCAGTCAGTCGCGGATCCAGCAGTCAGTCAGACAGTCGGAGTCAGTCGAGGATCGAGAAATCATCACGATGTCGACCTCAGTCGGAGGCCGTCAAACGGGACGTGAGGCGGGAAGAATACGAGAAAAGTCAGTCAGACTTCGTCCAACGCAGAGTCCTGCGTTGGGCCCGGGAAGAAGGAACTTCGAAGCCAGGCGCCGAGACGCCCACCAAGTTCGAGAGCAGTTCCAAGCCGCCAGCCGAGGGAATTCAGCGCTGCAGTGTCAGATAAGTAGTTCTACACCAAGTGCGAAGAATCTCCCCCCTCCCTCCCCCACGACACCAGTCGCGGCGTCAAACCATACGTAGCCTACATGGAAAAAGGGGAGGGGAGTTTTGTCTCGTGAGTTCATGTACCAGTTAACATGTTCAAGCAACAATAAAACTCGATTATGTGAACTCACCCAAAGCCAGTGTATGTTATTAGTAAATTGGACCTAGAGACAACAGTGTCGACGGATTTGTACGCCCTATCACTGAGGGCTAGCATCACGTGCTGGCGCCTCACGCCGCAGAGCAGAATCAATACCTACTTCCAAACTTCAGCATTTGGCAGTTATCAAGGGATTAGATCCGGTTCGTGGCTAAGTAACTTGGAAAAATCCCTACCCGTAAAACCGGAAGTACTTAACGGTAAAGTATTAATGCCGAAATGATATAGCTCGAACAGGCACAAAAAGACACTTGCGACATGACAATTAAGGTCGAAAATCCATTCAAACACAATACACTTGGGACGTCGGCATGATGAAAACTGTTGCATCACCATCTGTTTTGGATTAGAAACGATTTATATTTTTGTCGTGTCGTGCAGTACTGTGAAGAGCGTGTACGGCGTTGTAAAACCACGAAGTTCGGACAACCTGGAAAATGTATATATTAAAGCTGACAAACTAATTGTCACGTGCATGATTAAACTCACAACACCAACACTTATGCCTTTTGCCCTTTAGTGTAATGTCTGAATTGTTTGTGTTACCAAATTTCTCTTATATCCGCAGCCTTTGAAACCAGTTTATTCTATGAACGGATTGTAAATGGTGCAGGAAAGTCTTACCTTTTCTTGTCAACTGTCGTGCTGTGATTTTAAGCAGTCACATTGAGAAATGTTTAGTCGGGTCATTGTTGCCATTTTCGTTGCGTCGTATCGTGCTCGTCGAGGCTTTGTGATTTCACCATAATAGCGTAATATTCAAAGCCGATGGCAAATTGAAGTCGTTTTATATTCTATGAAAAAAGTTTACCAAGCCGCATAGTGAAATTATATTAATGTGTTTTAAAAGCTTTAATGTCACACTGGTTAAAGCACGAATACTAATCACCAGTCCTGATGTAATGTTAGATCTTACATGTGGCTGGCGGAATACAATGTGTAGAAACTAGGAAGTGCCTTCAAAACTGTTCAGTAAACCGTGATTCAACTATACATATGACATCCTACGTTCGAATTTTGCGTTAGTGTGTAACATCTGATGGCATTCTGAGTTTATTAATTTTTCCTTGTAGTTTTACGCTGCACTTTTAATTGAAATGTTAATATCCACATAAGACGTAACACCTAAGCCCCGCGCTTTTATTTAACGTATTTACCATGCGAGAAGGCATAATGGTAACACACTAAGCTAGCATTTGGGATGACCCTCGTTGACTCTCGGTCCGGCCATTCAAATTTCGGTTGCCCATGGTTTTCCAAAATCACTTCAGGCGAATGTTGGCATGGTTTTTTTCTACAGGCCATTGTTGAGTCCTCCTGTGCACCTGAACTCTTGAAATGCTGGGTTGATCTTTAATGATCACGCTGTTGACAAGACGTCAAGCCACTTATAAATAAGAATTAAACTTTCTAAAAAGAGTGAAGTTTGTTGTCAAATTTCTTAACTCGGCTGTTGTAAAAATGTTGTCAACAGCCGAAAACCTAATACTGTAGAATGAATTAAAAGTGAAATGAAATACCACAGAACCATAAATAAAATAAACAATTCCAACAAAATACAATGAAAAAAATTAATAAACAAAGAAAATTGTGTCGCATGTGTAACCTTAAACTCTCCTTCTAATGTTCTTCGTGCGCAGTTACTACAAAAGTGGTATTTAATAAAGTATTTATTTCAATACGATAACAAAATTTACTCATATACTATTTTGGGTCAGGCAGATATTTGAGTTTCAGAAAATACGCTTTTTACAAACCTTATTACGCCTGTAGAAAATTTAGCTATGACAAACATTAGAAGTGCATATTATGTCCAATAATATCACCTTTGAAGAATATTCAGACATGAAGATAATGTTGTAAAGATATTACAAACCGGAAGCTACTAAAATTAGCGATACAGTGAAATTAGCGATAAGGTGAAATAAATACGAAAACGATAGTAAAATCTAGCATTTAAGTTTAAAACTAACTTCGTTCTTATACTCCTTATATCTATTAATAATACACCAAATCGTAAATGAGATTTTCATATATTTCAGTAAAATTATTTACGTGCATGCAACACATGTGTATATATTTTTCTCGAATATTTTGCTTTGGTTTTCTGTTTCTTTATATAATTGAAGGTTTGTTATCTCTCTCTCTCTCTATCTCTCTCCACTCACCTACCCGCCATACATACTAACGTAAATCACAACAAATATTTTAACAGTGAAGAAATGAGAGTGCACAATGGTGAGTAAACAACGCATGCAAACTCTAAAGTAATAATAATTCAATGCGATCTAAAATACTTAGTTCATGTTACAGCATTTGGTACATAGCAAAGCAATTTGTAATTTAAGGGATGGAAAAACATACAATTTCTTTAACACTTTACAAAACACTTTAAAAGTGTTTTCTTTGAAGAAAAACAGACGTGTCCTTCTTTTAGCACCTTTGCAGATTAGAACAGAAATCTTAATATATCTATATCATGTCATAATTATAAGATTTATTAGAGTGAATAATTACACGCGAGATGCGTTAATCTGAAACCTACAAACCTGCAATTTGTTTGGATTTGAACTAGTATCAGTATTATCTATCACTGCTTTTGCGTCTTCATTTAATGCTTGAGGGCTCTAAAGTAACACTTTAACTAAGTCAGCATAAATTCTCATCCAAAACAGCCGTAAATTTCTCGGGATTGAAACTCCCAGCATCTCAAACTCTCGCCGTGAAAGCCTGCGTCTTACCAACTTTGCCCTCAACTTGTAATGTTTAGGCCGGAGAGGCCTTATGCCTATCCCACCAGACCATGTACAGAGCTGTAATAAAATAAGGTTCTATTTAAAAACAACAGAGTAATTTTCTCGCAGTCCCCTACCCTGAATTAAATATAAAAGTCTTTCACTAACGTATTATGGTTTTAATTTCTCATATCGTGTGTAATATGTATTTATTGGAGGGTGAAAGTGGGTGAAATGGATGTTCGCAAGACAATATTTTTGTCAATAAACCCCCATGCGGAATATTTAAATTTGCGCAGCTACATACAGCTCACGCATAACTTTACTCGAACCACTAAGTTATTGGTACATCGCTGAAATTTCCACATATAGGCGTAGCTGACAAAATACTGATAATTAGTTTTATGCCTTGCGCTTAGAGTTGATAAGTCATATGTAGTATGTGCTTATGTCGACCTTAATGTCCCCGCGCTTCTGGGCCTCGAACCAGCAGACTACGCCCGCCAGGTAGCGTTCTTGATAGCGCCAATCGCGTATATTGAGCTGTTTTTTTCCCCCTGGAGTTTTGTTCTGTTCCAAACTGGGTAACCTTAAATACATTTTATCAACGGATATAGTTTTCTCGTCATAATACTAGGTTAGCAAAATTGGGTCTACATTATGAATAGGCAACATGCAAATTACATGACCTTTATTTTTAAAATATTCTGTGTTTTGTTGCAAAATGTCGTACTGTGCGTGTTGTGTGTAAAAAAATAATAATTTTGCAATCTATCATTATCCGACAGGGAATGAGAATAGTACACAGGGAAAATCTATATGTGATCGTTACAACTAAAAGGCTGTGTAGTGAGTCACACTTATAAATATTCGTGGGGGATATATGGATTGAATAACACTTTCAGAAGGAATCCATGGACGGAAAAGATTCGCGTGGGAGGAAATAACGATGATAATATTTAGACACGAATATCTAACTGGGATAATAAGTATTTGGCTTTTAATGCAGAAACATGGTCATTTATTGCTAAGTTTTCACTCTTGGTCAGAACGGAGTAACCCCATGAATGGTGTTAAAACTGTCGTCCACCATCTGACATCCACGGTTTTACATTCCTACATCATTTTGAAAAAAAAAAGTCTTCGAAAAACGCTGGTGTCACTTATAGTGTCACGTGCGCGACTTAACGTTAATGAGTGTGGCATACACATGCGTTTCGACGTGGTACCACATATAAATCGGGTGAGATGAAGTCAAGTGATGATCGTGCCCATGCTACAGTCCACCCTTGCCAGAACATCTGTACGGGCACTATATGTCGAGGTATTAACATATCGAAGTGGCGAGATACCGTGGTTCTTTTTCGTGCAGCGAACACATAGCCTGATATGTAGCCAATTACACAGCCTTCACGTGCAACTGTATCATCTCGTACGGCCAGTGGTGGATATCGAGTGGCTGCAAGACAAGTGGTGCTTCCTCTGTGCCCTTCATAGTTTACAGATCAGCTTTTGAAATGTAATTCTGTATCTTGGCGGTTACACCACGTTCAATGGGTGCATCGCCTCTCACTAATAAGTTGTCACAATTTCAGTAAGTTTCCCAAGCTCCACATTTGTTATTGGTTGCTGCTGTATTCACCAAGGATTTACAGTTGCGGGTAAGCAGCAACCGCTCGTTGGTGCAATCGAGAAGAGATAGCAAACATTTTGTGGTGTTAATGGTTAACCGCAATCAACTCCACTACAAACAGATGCGACATCTCTCTATGCAGCAACTAGAGAGCGTGACATCTCAGTTCTCATCAACTAATGCCTGATATTCACGGTTGTTGAATGACTCGTCCGTTGTGGAACTAGCTGCTTCTGTGTAGATCATAAATGTCAAGAAGTTGCTACACTCCTCACATCAATGCAACATCCGATTACAGATATCCAAGCAGGTAACCCTTTCTGATCAAATTTGGTATCCAATGATCCGTGGGATAGTTTCANCTCAGTTCTCATCAACTAATGCCTGATATTCACGGTTGTTGAATGACTCGTCCGTTGTGGAACTAGCTGCTTCTGTATAGATCATAAATGTCAAGAAGTTGCTACACTCCTCACATCAATGCAACATCCGATTACAGATATCCAAGCAGGTAACCCTTTCTGATCAAATTTGGTATCCAATGATCCGTGGGATAGTTTAAATGTTAGACCTAACAAAGTGTGACAGGTTCTTCAATGCTACCACAACTTCCCTCCCAACCTCCGCCTACCAGTAAGAGTACGGGAAAGGGAAGCTTATATCACAAAAATTGCTGGCAGACGAGACGACAGGAGTCGAGCGCCGGAGAGAACATAAATGCACAGCTGGAAAAGCAACATGTCTTACCATCACAGAGTAAAATAGAAACTCACATTGGTGATGGAGCATACTCCATCACAACAGTGTTTCTTGAAACATGGATGTACTTGTTTAAATACTTTGCAGAATGTTGGGCCAGTCTCGTTCATGTCCATGATCGTATCATATCATGAGTGACGTTCCAGTAGATAATGCGTGGGTTGAACCTCCTCTTGTACCATCAAGTTATGATTGCCTCACCGCAAAGAGCGGCAACACTAGCAAATTTGCGGCCAGAAATTGTTGCCAAAACACATTCCGTAAACATCAACAGACTCAGCAATCTGTTAAGGTGCGGGAGACACAGTACCATTGCGCCGAACTGTCAACAACCCATGGCTGTAGCCCCACCCAGGACCCGAATGAGGCGTGGAGACAAGAAGTGTGGTCAGGACCAAGGACGATGCAACAGGGAGCAGTTGGCGACGGGACACACGACAAGAGGCTTCCGTCTAACTCGGCGATTTGGGGTGTGTCTACTCGCAAGTGTGTGAGAGTGAGCCCGATTTATTTCTCCTGCCTCTTCTACGCTCTTAATCTGAGCGAGTTAGAATTTCTCTGTTTCAATTAGTTAACAGCATCTGACATATTCAACAGTTACTTCAGTAAATTGATGAACTAGGAAAAAAATTAGAGTTTTCGAATTTTTTTATTACTGGATCAGTTAAAAAAAACGCGTGTCAAATAAAATAACAACTAATAAATTAAGAAAACAATAGAAATATTAAATGTGTTGTCCTTTATTATACCATTTTACGAAGTAGCAAGGATATTAAGAGTTTATTCAGTTTTTGCGTCTTTCATTTCGTTTTCACGTAATCATCATAGCATGAGATTTGAAGTTAAACTGCATTTAAAGTGGCGGGGTGAGTGCATTCACACGTAATATTTGTTTTAACAACCAAAACGTTTGCCAATTAAACTAAAAATGAAAATAAAGGGCTTAAAAGTTAAAGGTATTTTTTTTCGGTAGATAATATAGTCGATATATTTGTCCCCTTTGCATGAAACGTTGGCTTGGTAGCTCGTTTGGTAAGGTAACGGCCTTAAAGCGTGGACGACGTGAGTTCAAATTCTGGGCATTGCAAATAATTCTTACCTTTTTAAATTACGTTAAATTGCACAATATAAACAGTGACTATCGAAAATATGCTTATTTATTGTAATAATTCGAAAAAATTAAATTTAAAAAATATTTAATTTGCCACACGCAGGTGGCTGTCGCTTATTCAATCAGTGAAATTATTTCACTGAAACAACAAGTTGTTTTTCTCTGGTTCTAAGTGGAGTCATTTTCAGTGATTCGAAGGAAGGAGACCGTGCCGTGGAGTAGTGGTCAGACTACACGCCTCCCACCAAGGCGAACTGGGTTCGATTCCCGGTGGGGTCGCTCCCGGATTTTCGCAAGTGGGAATCTTACCGGACAATGCAGCTGGTCGGTTTTCTCAGGAATCTCCTGTTTCTACATAACTTGCGCTCCGGCGCTACTTCATACTAGCTTCATCCCATCGGCTCACAAGACATTGTTGCTAAGAGTCGCCCAAATCTCTCCACTCCACTCCACTCCTTCCTTAGGAATGTCTTGAATATCTGGAATATTTATTGTAATATCTCTGTAATAACCGACAAATCATCATATGGTGATTTACTAATGATGACATCCCTTTCTCAACCTGTTAGTTAAGATCCACCAGTAAAATAATATGGCGATCTACGGAGAATGATTTACAGTATTGGTAAAGGGAAACGACAATGTCATCACTCCAGTTAACAAAATCCATGCTACGAGTAAGGTTTCATAAGCGCAGAGTCTATACCAACCGTGGAGGTATGACAATGAACATGACAAAAAAAGGACACATCATTCTACAAAGCTGCTACACAGAGGCAGAAGTGTTTTTCATGTTTAAAAAAAAAAATGTTTTTTTTTTCGATTTGCTTGTTTAGTTCCTAAGGTCATTTGCATAGATGATTTGTGTCCTGGTAAATAAAACACAAAATTTCCGATGACTATGTACGGAAATCTGAAAGTTGGGTAAATGTTTTGAATACAAAATTATTAAAATAGTATTAGTAAATATAAAATGAGAGAGCTGGGACAGGACTACAGCCTTCGGACGGTCGGATGGCAATGGCATCTGGCAGAGGACCAGAGGTGACCTTGACCTTTTACCTTGAACTTTGATCTTGAAATTGACTTCAAATGTCCCATTTCCCCGGGAAAAACTAAAAATTTCTAGAATTTCCCTTCAATTGTTTTGAATTTCCCTCCAAATCTGCAAACTTAACCTTAAACTTTTACTTTGATCTTGAAATTTGTGGGGATCTGGTGCACAGGCTGCAGGCTTCGGAACTTTGGAGCTGTCCACCATATTGGATTGCATCACAGCTGCCATCTTGTTTCTAGAATTTACCAGTTCATGCTCTGTAATTCCACCTCAATAACTTGTTTTAGATGTGACATGCTCCAAATCTGCAAAATTGCCCGCAGAAAGTTTCTTTGCCCAAATTTTCACGAGTCACTCAGTCTAAAAATAGCATGATCTTGTTTCCAGAATGTTCCAGTCCATTCTCTGTCATTCTACCTCAATACTTTATTTTCTGTCATTCCATGCAACCATCTTGTTTCAAGAATTTTCCAGCGTAAGCTGTTATTCCATATCAACACAAGCCATCTTGTTTCAGGAATTTTCTAGTTCATCGCCCTCTCATGCTATTTCATGCTGTCACTTCATCTTGTTACAAGCATATTATACGACCTATGCGAAGTAAACCTATGCTAAAAACACACCTGCTAATTACACCAAGTAGAGTATGTCTATATGCGACCCCTACAAACTTATAGGCATAGTTATCAATAATTTCTGAAGTGTTTAATTTCCAAATTAATATCATAGGTATCGCCCGTGATTTCTATCAGGGTGGTTAGGCAATTATAACTTAAGTCATCTTATAAGTATAGTTAGCCATAATTTCCGAGCTGTATAAGATATAGCGACTTAATTCATTTCATAGGCATTGGGTCTGAAGTCGACGAGGGTATTTAGGGCAATTAAGACTCTTGCCCACTTATAAGAATAGTTGGCCACCATTTCCGAACTGTTAAAGATATAGTAACCAAATTCATATCACAATTACCGCTCCCGATAACTATCAGGGTGGCCAGGTCAATTATTCCATAAGCTCTCTTATAAGCCACCAGGATATGAGTGCCAGTACAGTTCTAAATGATGTATATAAAAAATAACCATTGTATAAGAATAAGTTTAAATATGGTATGTACAAATTTATAAGTGAGCAGATGAATTTTTTCTATGAATGTTATAGTAATAAGGAGGGTATATCTATTAAAGAAATAATATTATGTGCGGGATAATTAAGAGTGTTATGACAATAAGCGACTGATGACTGTGTATGGAAAATAAATTTGTTCCTAAATGTTATAGGCATAATATTCAATTTTGGTTATTATATCAGTGTGTATGTTTATTTGTGCGTGTATATTCATGTAAGTTTGTCCGAGATGCCGGTTGCCCGAACCCAAAGAGTTTAGCATTACTAAAAACTTCTAGGATTGCTATTTTTCTTTAAGCATTTACAATGCAATGTTTAGTGCCCTCAAACACATTTCTTGGTACGCTTATAAAAATACTTTTTCATTATAAGGAATGCATCTTAAGTGAAGTTTTTCAATCACATTCAAATAGTTTTTGGCACTACACGAGTACATACATAAGCTGCTTGCTAACATACTTTGAGATCCTTCAGTCATAGGCATTTCTATGAAATCCAGTACGGCGTTGGGGGATAGATACATGCAATATCTGTTTCTAATAGCACAGTTGAATTCGCCTTTAAAATACACGCCTGTAGACATGCAACACATTATATTACGTCTCTATGTTTTAAAACTGAAAAGTTAAGAATGCAACATTTTTATTTATAAATGTATTGGTACCGAACATCGTATTTGAACAGATTGACTATATGGCTTTGATCTAGGTTATGGGTGAATCCTATAAAATAAATTTTGTGACTATAACTTCGAGGGTTGGAAAATGGTGGCCCTTTATGCTCATAAAAAAGACATAAGGCATAATTCATTTTTCGGATAGACTTGCACTGCTCTGATACATTCCAATTTCCATGTGACTAACTCCATAAGTCGTCGAATGATGTCCAACTGTGGCTCTAAGTTCGTAGCTGTCTGATATAGGCATAATGAACTTAAAACACATTCTGGGGTAAGGCAACAACTGTCCTGTATTCGTGGCTCGGGCTCGTTACAAAACTACTTTCAAAAACCTAAGATCAATTCCTAAGCCTACTAAATCAATGTGGTTTCGAATACATGCCAATAATCAAATTTTATGTCATCACATTAGCATTTGAGTCGAAAACATGAGCCCGAAAATATATAACACATGGTATATTTACGTACACAATTATATGCTTATAAAATTCAATATGGTGCTAGGCATTGCCTCATAATCACGTTTTATGACAAAATACTATCTAATTCTCTTTGAAAACACGAATCCGTAGACATGCTGTTCGACATACTAATTTAAAATTTAAATGTAAATATATTTATTTAAATACATGACTTTTATTTATAAAATTATGCTTTCCATAATCTATGGTAGCCACATAATATACTACAAATCCGTCTTGGAAATACGAATCCACAGACTTATTTCTCGGCGTAATCTTTACTGTATGTTTTAAAAGTGAAATAAAATATATTACATTAAATACATATCTTTGGTTTATAAAATACCTTTTTGTATCATATAAGGATGCTACATCGTAAACAAGATGGCCGTCTCAAAAACAATCTAGCCTATGTTGACACAGAATGACAGAGCATGAACAGGAAAAACTCTAGAAACAAGATGGCAGCATGGAATGAAAGAGCATGAAGTATCAAAATAGAATGACACAGCTTGAACTGTAACATTTTTGAAAACAGGTCATGCTATTTTTAGACTGAGCGCCTCATGAAAATTTGGGTAAGAAAACTTTTTGCAGGAAATTTTGCAGATTTGGAGGGAAATCCGGGGAATTTTAAGGGGAATTCTAGGAATTTCGAGTGTTTCCCATGGAAAACAAGACATTTGAGGTCAAGGTCAAAGATCGTATGGAATGACAAAGCATGATCTGGAAAATTCTAGAAACAAGATGACATGGAATGACAGAGCATGAAGTAGAATGGCAGAGCATGTACTGGAACATTCTTGAAACAAAATGGTAACATGGAATGACAGAGCATGAAAACCTGGAGGATAGAGGTCAACGTAAAAGGTCGAAGGTCAAGGTCACTGTCATCCAAGATAGCTAATGTATGTCAAGCTCTAAGGTTAAGGTCATTCAAGATTGATAATGTAGGTCATGTTCAAGGTTAATGGTCAAGGTCAAGATCAAATGTAATATCTGGCCCTTTGCCATATGCAACTGTCGGTTCTCTGCCAGTTGCGATGTCTATCCTATCATCCTAAACCTCAAGCCCCTGTTCCAGCTCTCTCATTATATATCTACTAGTATTTAAAATTTAGTGTCACTTTGAGTTGACTATACACAATTAGTCATATTTTCCATACTGATAAAGCTGGTTGTGGTGTAATTGAAATGTTTTATTTCCTTCGGGCGCATAATTCGCCTGAACCTCCCCTACCCCTTCCTGAATATCGATGTTTGGGCTCCTACGTACTTGGATTCATCGCTGCATGCGAAACCGGTGCTACCCAGCAACCGCTGGCCATATTTCTCAATGTGGTAGCACAACTTCCTCTCATTCTGGAGGTTGTGGGTTCGATATCGCGGAACTAAAGTGGAGACTGGTTTAGTCAAATTTTTATTCATCACCATAAAAAGGGTAATTCTGCGGCAGTTCATTAGTAAGTACAAAATGTAGAACTCCCAAGCCCTCACTCATTTAATTAGTCGCAGTGAATAAAATATAATTAACTTCGCAGCAGCTGTTAAGCAAACGAAAATTAAAAAACTTTTCATGTGCGAGCAATATCAGTTCCGACCGTTTGCTCTTAATACCTGCATCAAGTAGTTAACATCGCCATTTTCACGTATAAATTATCTGTCTCAACAATGGGAGCATTAAATAATAATAATACCTTTAATAATAATCTTCCATTACCACCTAAACACCTCCCTTCAAGTGTTTTGTCACGTGTTCATGAACACGTTGTGTAAAAATTATTTTACGCTTAAAGATTTAACTCTTGATAAGTTTCGGCTAATGATAGTACGCAAAAATTGTTTTTTAATAAGTTAAAAATTGACAGATTGATTTTGAATTTAAAGTAATTTCCTTAAAAAGTCAGAAATAAAACTTTTCGTTTCAACGTTCGCTTTGTTTTTTCATTCCTCACAATACATTCAACTGGATGCAGTAAAGCAACAAATTAAACGAATAATTGAACTTTAAAAAGGGTCCTCCTTTTATTAAAGGACATGGCACAACTTAGTAATGCCGTAGAAGTACTTTATTTGGAGGGTTTAACAGAGAGAATTTACTTGCAAGCGCTGAGTGGCGGTATTTAGTCCACAGCCGTACGCTCACAGACGAGGATTATTAATGCTTGGTAAATTAACTTCAGTCTTCTGAAATTGCGGAAACTGTCCTTTATTTCGCGAAGTAAACTACCACTTTAAATTAATTCACTTAAGTGTCGTAAAAGTGACTGCAATTGAAGATTGCTTACGCACATAGAGCGAAGGAGTGTTCTGCAGCAAAACAAATAAATAAACAACTTTGAAATCGCGGGTATGTAAACCTAAGGAAAGTTAGGAAATCTTGATAGAATTACCGTTAACTAAGATTTGTCTGTACAGAACTATTCTAAAATTTAATGTAAATTTATGTAATAGTGAGGAACTTTCCTTAAACTGCAATTTTTCGGAAATATATTTTCGTTTTATAGAAAGATATTACGACACTACGATTTTTTTCCTCATCTTAATGCATTGTGAATAAATAATGAAGTAAAACTGACGTTTTTTTTCCTTTAAAAGTGTTGTGTCGACGTTTCAAAGCGAATCCAAACAATGCCAGCACAACATTGTAGTAATTTGTCTACAATCTTTCTACACATTCAAACATGGCGTTAGGCTACTACATGATGACGCAGGAATATTCTCCTCTTCCTCTGTTACCAGTGGAGAGGTGTCGGAAGACATCCAGATGCCCGGCGTTCCTGGAAATATGACAATTTTTATTTTCAAGTTTAAGCTGTATAGATGTGTAAGATGAGCCAAAAACCGTCGCTTTCTCCCCTTCCTGTTTTGCCTATAATCGCGCCTTTCGTAATCGTGCACAAAGAACCCTACGCTACCGGTCCAGTGATAATGAAGACATCCCATTTCTTCGTGAAAGTTAGTTTAGAAAACATCAGCCAATGCACAAAACGAGAAAGATAAACGAGTCTCCGTTTGGTAATAATACTCAATTTCTTACTTTTTGTAATTTTGCCAAAATTAGGAAGAAATTGTAGGCAGTTTACCAGCTGGATTTGCGTTTTTGTACTTGGTTGCTGGGTTTTTAAGTTTACATGATTAACATCCTTAAAAAATATTTTATTTGTTTTAATTCAATAAGAAATGAATGTGTTTAGTCATCACTTCTCATTGTCTCGTAAATACTGACATTAACGTTTAGAAGTCTAAACGTTAGTTAACACTAACACATGTATTTTGGGTATCGTGCAATACTGCTAACGTTTCTACAGTAGAATTTTTTTTTTTGCAAAAATGTGCTTTGTGAACCATTTGTGGTGTAGTCAAGTCAATGACACAATACAGCACCAACAAACAACCCACTTACAAAACCAACCGCAATTAATTCATTTTGGTTCCAAGATAGGCACAAGTATTAGCTTCACTCATAGGATTCTGTCACGATCGGGATTTTTACTACAAAGCACGTGATCAGCAATCACATGTCATCGAGAAGCAACTAGACTAAATCATCGAGGCAAGAGTGAAAATTTTATTTCAGAAGTGTTATTGGAGTATTTCGGCTCTACCTTTTTTTTCCACTGGTTTTCAAGAAAATTAACAATAACATATTCTTACTCGAAGTACCGACATCTTTACAAACCAGTTAAATTAGTTCCCGTAATATTACTTTTCCACTGTTTGCAGTACCAGTCTATCTGTAATTTTATTTATCTAACTTCTCACTATAGTTCCTTTCCCTACTCTCCGTCACGGGGCAGTGCTTCGCAGGGAAAGAAGAACAGTCTGCTCACCAACTCCTTGTCCCTGCACGGCATGATAACATATGGCGATCAGGGACAGTGTGTAGTTGAGCTGACTGTAGGTGGTTCGTGAATGCCTGTACTAACCAAAGGTGTCAGTTTCGAGAAAGAGATAAGTTTATCTAGTTCGTCTTGGAGTATTTTCAACTTTCCAGGTGAAAATGAGAACTCCGATGACCTTTCATGCCACTTTCAGGCTATTTAGTACGGATTATTCGTTATTCGCGAGTTCCTTCGTATGGTAGACAAACGACACGCAATACGCAGAATAATTAATATGTTTCTTATCTAAAACTCATAATTAAAACAACGCTATGACAAACATTATACTTTAAAACGCGTACCTTAAACGTCAAAATATTTTGTTTAACAACTAACTAAAAATATCACGCATGTTCTTCAAAAATATTGCTTCAATTGTTTCCCGTAGCTATCAGGTTGCGCTTAAAAGAACAAACCATTCGCAAATACACTGAAGAGCAAAAAAAACTGGTACACCTGCCTAATATCGTGTGGGGCCCCCGCGAGCATGCAGAAGTGCCGCAAGATGGACTTAACTAATGTCTGAAGGTATGCAGGAGGCAATTCACACCACGAATCATGCAGGGCAGTCCACAAATTCATAGCAGTGCGACGCGGTGGAGATCTCTTCTGAACAGCACGTTGCAAGGCATCCCAGATATGCTTAATAATTTTCATGTCTGGTCATTAAGGTGGCCAATGGAAGTGTCTAAAGTCAGAAGAGTGTTCCTGGAGCCACTCGGTAGCAACTATCGACGTGTGGGGGGTCGTATTGTCCTCCTAGAATTGTCCACGTCCGTCGGAATGCACAATGGACATGAATGAGTGCAGGTGATTGGACAGGACGCTTACGTATCTGTTTACTATCAGAGTCGTATCTAGACATATCAGGGGTCCCATTTTACGCCAACTGCACACGCCCCATACCATGACAGAGCCTGTACCAGCTTAAACAGTCCCGTGTTGACATGTAGGGTCCATGGATTCATGAGGATATCTCCATACCCGTACACGTCCATCCGCCCGATACAATTGGAAACGAGACTGTCAGACCAGGCAACGTGTTCCCAGTCATCAACAGTCAAATGGCAGTGTTGGCGGGCCCAGGCGAGGAGTAAAGCTTTGTGTCGTGCAGTCAACAACGGTACACGAGTGGGCCTTCGGCTCCGAAAGCCCATATCAATGATGTTCCGTTGAATAGTTCGCACGGTGGCACTTTTTGATGCCCTAGCATTGAAATCTGCGCCAATTTGAGAAAGGGTTGCACGTCTGTCACGTTTTATGATTCTCGTCAGTCGTCGTTTGTCCAGTTCGTTCACAATCTTTTTCCTGCCACAGCGATGTTGAATATTTGATGTTTTACCGGATTCCCGATATTCACGGTACACTCGTGAAATGGTCGTCCACGAAAATCCAAATTTTATCGCTGCTTCAGAGATGCTGTGTCCCATTTCTCGTGCGTCGACTATAACACCACGTTTAAACTCACTTAAATCTTGATAACCTGCCATTGTAGCAGCAGTAACCGATCTAGCAACTTTGCCAGACACTTGATGTCTTATATAGGCGCTGCCGACCGCATCGCGTTACTCTGATTGGTTCTATACCTCTGTTATATGCATACGCACGCCTATACCAGTNCGATCTAGCAACTTTGCCAGACGCTTGATGTCTTATATAGGCGCTGCCGACCGCATCGCGTTACTCTGATTGGTTCTATACCTCTGTTATATGCATACGCACGCCTATACCAGTTTTTTGGCTTTCCAGTGATAAATTCTGATCCGTACCGTACCCAGACTCAATACAATCCGCCTCGAGGAGCCTACATTTCCACGTTTCTGGTGTTTTGAAAATATAAAACCGCGCCAGCCGTAAACACAGAGGTAATATAAAAATATCAGTAAATAAAATCGCTATTTCAAAGAAAATTGTCACATTTTCTCTGTGAAGAGACTCTAGACTCACGTTTAACTAATTAAGTATTGCCATGCACTATATCGGGCGTTCCCATTTCAAGATTTCACGCAACGCCTCTGTAAGGTATAGAACGTTTCCATCGGTTATAGGTTGTTTGTGAAACCATTTGATATTTGAAAGTACAATTTTAAGTGGCATGGACAACGAGATCGCCACGGAACTGCTATCAGAGGATCGCAATAACAAAGAACGTTCCGTGTATCTTTACTTATGTTTGTTCTTACGCACGCCTAACTAAGGATACGCGGAATGATTCCGCATTTTATCACCACGGAAATAAGCTCCGTATTACGTTATCACAGAATGCGTACTTTCATACATTAAATGTCCTTTAACTTAATATTTTTAGTTTATTTTTGGAGAATTTTAAGCGTTGAACCAGAAATGGCTCTGATTAAATGCAACGATTTGTTAATCTTGGAATATTCGGGAACCCAACGTAACTGAAATGTTAAATTACCAAATCGTTACTTCAGTAGTTAAATTGTGTGCCTCAGATATCAAAAAACACATCATTTATTTAATTACAGGTTATGGTTTCTATATTAAGAAGATTTTTCAGGAGTAGATAGATGCATCGCTGGTATTTTTTGAAATTTTTTTTTGCAATTAATTTTGGCAAAAATTATTAAATAATGACATAATGTTCAATGAAAAACATTTTTCTTTCGTTTTTGGATGTTATGAAGATGAAAATCGTTTCATTAAAAACCGGACGTATACGATTAACTGCCATTTTTTAAGAACTGTTTTTATCCATCATAGCGGTTGTAATATACTGATAGTAAACAAATTTCTTATTGATGGACTTAGCATTATTTACCTAATACAATTATTTTCAGTTAATAGTACTGCCATACTGTTCTCTGTGTAACTGATTTGAGGTGGTGTCAATAAATGTAAATTATGTTATAATGGTCAATCTGTTTTCTTAATTATACACCATGTAGTTACATTTATATTAAAATACTTTTTATTGCTGATTTTCCTCTCGTGTTAAAAATAAAGTGAATTTACTGCTCTGCTTCCACTACTGAGCTCAACTGATAAAACTTGTGACTAGAAAGAATATTTTAAGAACTAAACCTACAGCTAGTGTTTCACAAGTTATGCTATTATACAATTTAAATAATTTTGGCAAATTATATAAAACTTAATATACTTGCTGAATATTGATTAATTTTGTCTTCGTAATCATATATTTATTGAATCATGTAAGCTGCAAATATTACAACTTTGTTGTCTTAAGCCTTAAGGTAATTATTTTAGACTGATATGTTTAACAAAATTTTTATGATCAGTTTCAAAAAGTAGAATTGCTTTATGAAATATTGTTATTAAATATTTTCAAGTATGAAATGAATTCTTTAAAATCCCGGAGAAACACAGGCACGCATCCCTCCTACATACAAGCCAGAAAATCGGGTAACTTTCCTGACGAGCATACTGTAAAAACCCTGAGCGTCATATTCTAAAAAACGTTACCACGAGTGCACAATGACTGAGAAAATTCCTCTTAACAGAGAACGCCCTAGTGCACAAAAGACGCGCACACACATGACGGGGATGAGACATTGACGTATCGTTATTTATACAGTATAATGCACATCACTGCGCGTTTCGGATGGTTGACGAAGTGCCAATACCGAAAAAAAAATAATAAATTGCCTGCTGTTTCGACACACCATCACTGTGCGTGTGGCCAGCAGCACTAGAGCGAGAGATCGATACAGTACTTATTTCTCGTTTCAAACGAGATTAATCATGACAGCGAGACACTACTTGCGTCTTTGTAATCAATTTTACAGATTTCATTGACTTCTAATGGGAGCACTGGAGCGAGAGATCGATACAGTACTTATTTCTCGTTTCAAACGAGATTAATCATGACAGCGAGACACTACTTGCCTCTTTGTAATCAATTTTACAGATTTCATTTACTTCTAATGGGAGCACTGGAGCGAGAGATCGATACATTACTTATTTCCCCTTTTCAAACGAGATATGTCATGACGGCGAGACAATACTTGCGTAAAACATTAGTTAAAATGTCTAAAGTAACTGAAATAATGGGAGCACTGCAGCGAGAAATCGAAACAGTACTTATTTCCCCATTCAAACGAGATTTGTCATGACGGCGAGACACCACTTGCGTCTTTGTAATCAATTTTACAGATTTCATTGACTTCTAATGGGAGCACTGGAGCGAGAGATCGATACAGTACTTATTTCTCGTTTCAAACGAGATTAATCATGACAGCGAGACACTACTTGCCTCTTTGTAATCAATTTTACAGATTTAATTGCTTCCAATGGGAGCACTGGAGCGATAGATCGACACAGTACTTATTTCCCTTTCCGAACGAGATTTGTCATGACAGCGATACAGCACTTGCCTCTTTGTAATCAATTGTACAGATTTCATTGACTTCTAATGCACGTATAAGTTATATTCGTTTCGTGGTATTAATGCGTGCTGGTTTTGCTAATTTTGGTGTTTATGAAGTAAATGTATTTGAAATACACGGTACTTTATGCATTATCTTTTAAGGCGTAATGTAATCGTGTGAACTATAATTAAAATTAAAAGAAAAATGTTCTAACATCTGNTATGCATTATCTTTTAAGGCGTAATGTAATCGTGTGAACTATAATTAAAATTAAAAGAAAAATGTTCTAACATCTGAACTTAAGTGTTGAGTTGACAAAACTTATAGATATTTGTGTGTATGGGTGAATGCATCCATAAATATATATTTCGTTGTCTTAATACACCATTCTTAATTACCAGAAAGGCTGTACATAAAATAAATAGTGCACNCATAAATATATATTTCGTTGTCTTAATACACCATTCTTAATTACCAGAAAGGCTGTACATAAAATAAATAGTGCACAAATTCTACGTGTCCTTTACAGAGTAGACCTCAACTCGCAGAACGTTTGTTGCTACACGTAGAGAAGTCTTTCATGTCTTTATATTAACATTTGAATGGCTGTAATTTTCGTTGGTAACATTCCAAGATCTAGCAGTTTTTTTGCATGTTCATTTCTTGCATATGTTTCAGGCGCCCAATATTTGGTTACGACATTTTGGTACATACTGTGAACATGTATACGGGTGAAACACAAAAATAAGCGATGTAAGTTTAAAAGTACTCGCATTTTTCTTTCTTTGATAATGCGTGCGCCTGACAGTAACAAGACTTATGTCTAGCGTATATCTAATAATAAATGCAACAAAATATATCACAAAACAGTAGGCAACCGTCAAATACAAGTCAAATATTAACGAAAATAGGATATCGCAAATAGTTTTAAGGATAATACCATTAAGGGACCCCAGATTATTTTACCCCAAGTACCAAACAACTTCAAAGAGAGAGCNATAGTTTTAAGGATAATACCATTAAGGGACCCCAGATTATTTTACCCCAAGTACCAAACAACTTCAAAGAGAGAGAGCCCGATCATCCCTGATATAAAAACGTAATTTATCTTACAAGTAATATCATGGGTCAATCACCAACTAANAGAGAGAGCCCGATCATCCCTGATATAAAAACGTAATTTATCTTACAAGTAATATCATGGGTCAATCACCAACTAAGGAAGTGTTTTCCAAGATAACATATTATGGTAAGTTTGAAATTGTTTGAGGCACTTGATCGGTATAAAATGGAGGCATTGGGAAATATTGCAGTAAAGGTTTTAATTTTCCGCAAGTATAAATTTCATATCAAACTCCTCTTTTATCTTTTTCAGAAGAATCGTTTTATCGAGTACTTGTATAATGAAGTTCGTTTGTTGTGTATCTTTGAGCCACGCCAGATAAAATATTTTGTAAGGAGGAGATCACAGTTGAAAGTGATTCCTGCCGCTGCTTACGTTTATGGTAGTCGGTGCATGTCCATGCGTGAACGAGGCGCCATCCTCACCTTAACAGCTGGTCATCGTTTTCCGAATCAACTTTCAATCCCCGGTGAGCGATATGATCGCATTTCACGTCAATAGTTCACATGTCCTGCGTCCCCCATGGTTTCGTATAGAACAGAAAATACACTGAAGAGCCAAAAAAACTGGTACACCTGCCTAATATCTTGTAGCCCCCCCCCCCCCCCC
>NQII01000226.1:1043716-1081122 GCA_002778355.1 Clitarchus hookeri
GAGCAAGAAGAAGTGCCACAACACGACGTGGCATGGACTCGACTAATGTCTGAAGGAGGCAATTTACAACATGAATCCTGCAGGGCAGTCCTCAAATCCAATCTGCGCCAATTTGGGAAAGGATTGCACGTCCATCACGTTTAATGATTCTCGTCAGTCGTCGTTTCCCCAGTTCTTTCACGATATTTTTCCAGCCGCAGCGATGTCGAAGATTTGATGTTTTACCGGATTCCCGATATTCACGGTACACTCGTCAAATGGTCGTACGCGAACATCCATATGTTATCGCTACCTCGGAGATGCTATGTCCCATATCTCGTGCGCCGACTATAACACCACGTTCAAACTCACTTAAATCTTGATAACCTGCTANGGGTTCTTCAGTGTGCGATCGCTCTTTGAATGTCGTATACAAAGCATTTCATTTCTCCGGTAATGCTCGGGTCTGGATTAACTAAAAAAAATTGAAAACATCAATGTTTACAATCTTATAAATAGCATGTACAAAATAAGATGCTTTCAGTTATTAAATAAAATTAATTTCCTTTACAAGAAAATATTTATGTAAAATGTATAAAGCCTAGAAGAAATCATAATTTTCGTACCTAACTGTGTTTGACACAAACTCAGCCAGTTAACATGCAGTCAAAAATATGAGTAGCAATTTTTCGAAAGTTTTCAGATAATTTAAATTAGAGATTGTAGTTTTTCAGGTAACTTCGACTAATTATAAGTGAGTGTAGTAAGTGCACTGAAGAGAGGGACTGTTATAATTTTCGGCTTCCTCTAATTTCGCTATTTAAATTATGGCATTTCCCCCACAATTCAGGAAGATAAACCAGTTCACATGAAACGAGTTGTATTATATGTTTTCATTAGCATAAAATAATCTAGCGATTTCAAGTTTAACAAATTAGATGCCAAATAATTATTTATTTAAAAATTTGTTTAAACCGTGATACCATACCAATACACTTAACCACCATAGAGTTAACAAAATGTTGACAAATTTTATCTGAAAATAAAAACGTTATTAAATATTATTCAAACACTCATCTTATCATCTGCTTGTACACATTCGCACATGCTTAGAATCAACTTTAAAGATTTCGGTGTATTTATTTTGAACAGTCGATAAAATTCAAATGCTGGAACTGTGCAGTCCTAGCGACTTCATACCTCCGGGTTTTATACGCTTTCGGTAAAACAGGCAGACCAACTGCAATGTCTCCAGTGAAACCAAAATGAATATACACTGGAGAGCCAAAAAAAAAACAGGTATAGGTGCGCGTATGCAAATAACAGAGGTATGGAAACTGAGTAACGCGATGTGGTCGGTAGCGCCTATATAAGACAACAAGCGTCTGGCAAAGTTGCTAGATCGGTTACTGGTGCTACAATGGCAGGTTATCAAGATTAAAGAGACTTTGAACTTGGTGTTATAGTCGGCGCACGAGAGATGGGCCACAGCATCTCCGAGGTAGGGATAAAATTTTGTTTTTCGCGTACAACCATTTCACGAGTGTACCGTGAATATCGGGAATCCGGTAAAACATCAAATATATTTACATCGCTGCGGCCAGAAAAACATCTTGAACGAACGGGAGAAACGATGACTCACGAGAATCATTAAACGTGAGAGACGTGCAACCCTTTCTCAAATTGGCGCACATTTCAATGCTAGGGCATCAACAAGTGCCAGCGTGTGAACTATTCAACAGACCATCATTGATATGGGCTTTCGGAGACGAAGGCCCACTCATGTACCGTTGTTGAGTGCACGACACAAAGCTTTACTCCTCGCCTGGGCCCGCCAACACCGCCATTGGACTGTTGATGACTGGGAACACGTTGCCTGGTCTGACGAGTCTCGTTTCCAATTGTATCGGGCGGATGGACGTGTACGGGTATGGAGATATCCTCATGAATCCATGGACCCTACATGTCAACACGGGACTGTTTAAGCTGGTACAGGCTCTGTCATGGTATGGGGCGTGTGCAGTTGGCGTAAAATGGGACCCCTGATATGTCTAGATACGACTCTGATAGTAAACAGATACGTAAGCGTCCTGTCCAATCACCTGCACTCATTCATGTCCATTGTGCATTCCGACGGACGTGGACAATTCTAGGAGAACAATACGACCCCCCACACGTCGATAGTTCCTACCGAGTGGCTCCAGGAACACTCTTCTGACTTTAGACACTTCCATTGGCCACCTAAAGCACGAGCCATGAACATTATTGAGCATTTATAGTATGCCTTGCAACGTGCTGTTCAGAAGAGATCTCCATCGCCTCGCACTCCTATGGATTTGTGTATTGACCTGCAGGATTCATGGTGTGAATTGCGTCCTGCATACCTTCAGACATTAGCTAAGTCCATGCCACATCATCTTGCGGCACTTCTGCATGCTCGCGGGGGCGGCCCTACACGATATTAGGCAGGTGTACCAGTTATTTTGGCTCCTCAGTGTATTTCATCTCCAACTTATAGTACGGAGCAACTAGAATATAAGTCACAGGAGATGCTACATATCTTGTTCTTTTTTATGTGTGTAAAATTCAATGATGTGCCAACTGTTGGATGGGACATTCCCACTTCTCCCAAAATGACTATTGGCATACTTCCAGATGTCAGTGACAATGGCACTAAAATAAATAAATTACTACAAAGAATTTTCTTTTCATTTTTGTTTTATTTTATGGTAGGTGTAGTTTAATTTTGTTCGACAGGCCGTTTTAGAAGGCGGAGTGGTTAACCTCTGGATCCGGGTTTGATTCCCAAACCGGCCATCCCGATTTCGGTTTTCCAGTGTTTCCCGAAATCACTCCATGGGAAAGCTGAGACGGTTCCTTACTATAGGCCATGGTTAATTACCTCCCCATTCTGTAATATCTAGTGTTTCCCCGGTAATGCCTTGTCGCCATTCGGAGGCACTCGAATCACTTGATAAAAAAAAAACAATAAAACACTTTATTCTCTCCACCTAACGTAAATATCTTGGAAATTGAACGTAGCAAAGCTCACAACACTGAAAGCTGTGCGTCCAACTGTTTGCCGTAGAACGTCTGAAGACTGCCACGAGCTACTTGGCTAGGATTGAAGTTTTAAGTGGTCTATGTAGCTTTCACTCGCTTCGCCGAGTTTACGAAGTTTTATTTACATATTCGGTTAAAGGTTTTCTGCAGATTGCTACCGCCATCCATTACTTACGAGTATTCTCAACTTAAATACTCATGCCAATACAACATTTCAGCACGAAGTGTGCAAAGGAAGGGGAAATTGGCACTTGTTTGCATTTTACGAACTCCTGTTTTTAAAAATGACAATGTAAATCAGTAAAACCAATCTAAAACGTCACAGAACTGACGCTCCAGTCAGCCGGGAGAATGAACGTGATGAAGTGGAGATGAAGAGTAGACGAAACGCAACCGTATGGGAAATGGGAGAACCTGGAGAAAAATCATAGGACAAGTCCGCCATATTTCCCGCATTCCAAAATCCAGAAGTGACCACCACGGGGAAACCCGCAAGGGCAGGCCATGCTGCCAATAGCGAATATCATTGTATAGCCGGTTAACGGTAAAGTGAGCACTTTTGAAAGCCCTGCTAAGGATATGCTTTTCCTCCCCATTTTGTAAACTTTTGTCAAATGTAACATTAACATCACCATGTGCCTGATCACTTCATTTATTCGCCGTTCAAGTAAAACCACAGGGCAATTAGGAAAGAAAATGTGGTAATAATAATTTATTCGTGTTCCTATACGTAAGTATAAAACAAGAAACAATGACTTAAGTATCCATACATTCCAAAATAGACTCGCGAAACAACGCTAAGTGTTAAAACTATTTTCATTAATTGGCTGCCAACGTTAAGTTGGAGCCTGTATACTAGTGTAGTTCATATTTAGTTATCGGAAGTAATTTTTTCAGAAGTTTATTTTAAAAGCACTGACTTTATTTACCTTGAACAGTCTTTATCAGTCATATAAGGCAGGGGGAATATATTGTAAATTGCGCATGCCAGTTGCGCAGTAACAAATGGTTTTGAGTCCTAACACCTAACGGCAATATTACTATTACATCTGTCATAACTGAAGTGCTCGAGTGCTCGAGTTATCTTAAATGTTTTCAGAAATACCTGTATAGGATGTTCACGGTAAACTGAGAACTTTTGAAAGCCCTGCTCTACTTTCCTTGTAATTTGTATCCTTCTATCATATGCAAATATTAACATTGCCATGGACCTTGTCATTTTATTCATGCGCCATCCAATAGAAACCATGGGAATGTTAGCAATGAAAATGTGTAACTAGTTTGCAAATTTGTACTCTGATGTGAATAAAAAAAAAGAAACATTAATTTTAATATTCCATTCACATTACGTCAAGTACTAAGAATTATTTTTATTCATTCGCTACCAAATAAACTGCGAGCCTGTATGCCAGTGTCTGATGGGGCATACACTGTTATGAGAGTGATTTTTTCAAAGGTTTCTTTCAAAAGTGCTCACTTTACCGTGAACAGCCTTCACTGAAATTATATTACAGTTCTTTTAACCGAGTTTTAATGCAGTCAAGGGGGCTAGGAGTTGTAGTTACCAGACTACTTGCCTCCCACCTAGGCGAACCGGGTTCGATTCCCGGTGGGGTGGCTCCCGGATTTTTGCGTGTGGGAATAGTGCTGGCCAGCGGTTTTCTCTGGTATCTCCCGTTCCCCCCGCCGTCGCATTCCGACGTTGCTCCATATTCACCTCACTTCACCCTGATCGGCTTTCAATACCACGGTGTAAAAAGCCGCTCAGATCTCTCCTCTCCAGTAAATGGATCGTAGGTTGGTAAAGTCGATGAAATAGCAATATTTTAATTAGCGAATCGCGAGGCTGTGTCGGGTGCATATGCTAATAGTGAAAATGAGTCTAGTTCATGTGTGGTTAGAAGCCCACCAGGCGAGCTGGTTAATGCGATGCTTGCTGTGCAGCTAATGACACCCGGCGGCTCGGTCAATACGTCATCGTCAAGCGCGCTGGGGGCCGACAGCTCGCCTACTGGTTATCGGCTGCCAGCCACGTTTTCCCCTCGGGGTCTCTTCCGGCGCGCAGTTTTTTCCCGCCAAAGGAAACTGCACACTTCGCATGGCTTGAAAGGAGCATGGGTACTGACGCGTTTTTATTTATACTGTTTTATTCACCCACTTAGATTTCAGCCACGGGCCGATTTACAGCAAATAGGTGTAACACATAAATCAGTTATTTGTGTCAGCATTTGAAGAAATTAAAAAATATCTCTTAACGAAACCAAGTCATAAAAACAATCATTTAAAGACTATTCACGGTAAACTGAGCCCTTTTGAAAGCCCTGCTGGAGATAGTCTACTCATGGTTTCTCCACACTTTTTGTATCAAACATTTGAAAAATCACCCCACGTGCGATGTTTTGGGTTGTTTCTCAAATATGTCGTGCATCACAAGGGTTTTATATTTCTATCACAAATGTATTTTACGTTTTGTTAAACTGAACTTTTTCTTACATTTTATCAGTAAATTTTAATATTTAATTTATAATTAAGGTGTGATTGTAATGGCTGGTAAAAAAACGTTCTTATGCAGAACGTATTAATAAGTGAGTGCGCACGAATGCGGTGCGTTGTCCCTTTGGTGTAATGTTCTATACTTGGTTAATCTTTGTTTACATTAGGCTGGGGAATATCCCTGAAGTAGAACTTTAGCAGGGCCTGAGAATATTTGAAGTTAACCGTGAATTGACTATACTTGGCTGCACATTGTGTATTATTTCACTGTACGTAAAATCAACGTTGCCATATGTCTGATCATTTCATTCTTGCGTCGGTCAAGTAAAGATTTTAAACTATTAGAAAAGTAAATATTTCATGAATTCGCTAATTCTTACACTGTTTAGTGTGTATGACCATGTATTTTCCGCGGAGAGATTTATGCTCATGCTAGACTTCAATATGTTGCGTACGGAACCACAACTTCATTTGGTTATTGGCTGCACGTCTGCGTGAGAAAACATGTTCTTATTTGACTGGGCCAATCAAAGCAAAGTACTCCGATACTGAACGTCCATGATTCGCGGGCAGACACTCGAGGCACGTGAAATTTAAAATCATCCAACCCCGAAAGTGCGAGTGAACTAACGTGTTTTGAAGAACAACTGTCCTTGAAATCTTTTCGCGAAAAACTCGTGCTCCTAATAACATGCACTCAAACCAGAAAGAAATGTAATTCATTTCAGTGTTCACAAATGTTTACCTAAATACGTATCTTAAATTCAACTTTAAAAATGTAACTATTCTCTTTCCGTCGTTATCAATTTTGCTGGGCACATGCCAGTCAGTGTGCTCGTTAAAATATGTGTGGGTAGAAGCAGTGCCATTTTTCACAGATTGATTTTAATAGGGAACAGCTTATACCAACATTATAAACACAGCTTTGCTAGCCATACAACAGTATTTCACATATTGTTTTCAATGATATATCATTTACAAGCAACAGGAAAGTGAAAAACATACTGTTTGTGTTCTTAAAGTTGACTTGAGTTTGCTTTGATTATAGGTATTTAATTTCTGGCGACGAATCATTTCACAGTATGAGTACTAAGTTAGTGAAGTGGAGTAGAGTTATTTAGGCGGCTCTTAACATCGAGGTCTTGAGAGCCAATGCCCGCAAAGAGAGTTGAGCGTGCAACAGCACCGGAATGAAAGTGAGGGGGAAACGGGAGATCCCCGAGAAAACCCGCCGACCAGCGGCATTGTCTAGCACGATTCCGTCGTTCAGAATTCCGGGAGCGGCGCCACCAGTAATCGAACCTAGCTCGCCTAGGTGGGAAGCGAGTAGTCTGACCACTACATCACCTTTTTGTGCGTGTGAAATGCCCGTTATTAGGTGAAAGTTGCTTTAGTTTATTCAGGAGAAATTTCAGCCGTTTATTGCTTTCTGTTTTTCCAATCTGTCTAAAAGTTGGAGTAGTCTTCTATTTTACGTATACAGCCATGCAGAGCGTTTGAAATATTCAACTGTGCGCTCTCTTCTCTTCAAAGTATAGACATAGTGAAGAAAATCATTCTGGAGCTTCTTTAGTCTATATTTGAGAGATTTTTCTATTCTTATATATAAGTTTTGATAAATGTCACTGCTATTACGTGTACGTATTTTAACGGGTACGTTGAACGGCAAGCCCTAAGTAAAGTTGGTACCTAGAAAGGAAGAGTAGTTCCACGGCTTATCATTCAAATCGATAAACAGCTGTTAATATTCAAGTAGTTTCTTATATTCCAGTTTTTTTAATGTATATTTTTGTATGAATGAGCTTATCTGTAAAATACTTGCTTTTCTAGCAATTCCACAGTTTCATTTTAGTGACGCATAAATAAAGTAATGAGGCCAAATTCAGCGTTAATTATAAATATGGGGGAAGAACACACAATGTGCCAACAAGTATATACTAAGCAGGGTTTTCAAGTGTAATCAGTTTAACGTAAACGGCCTATAGTTGTCGCGTGGCGAGCCAAGGAACTCAAAGCTTAGCTATCATCCTCCCTCTCTCTTAATCCGTACGAGGGTTAAACCACACAATAATTACGGTAGATGTAAAGTGGCTACCAACGTAGAACTGCATCCGACTGTACTATATGCATAACTCATCATACGCTACCAAAAATGTCAGAAAAATACGATTTCTTTGCATGTGAAAGAAAAATGCAAAATAAATTTTTAAGATTCTATTTTTAATCAACACTTAAGCGGCCTTCGCGGTTGTAGATCTGATTCGCGGTCTTTCAGTACAGAAAAAACTCTCATGCTAAATTTTTTTTTACCTTATTCCACTTTTTAAAAGTTCACACGTCTTCCCCTTTTCTAACATCTTCACTGGTGTAATAATGACGATCATTTAGCGTAGACGTAATGCCCTCTTATTTCATTGCCAGGAACCGTATTTATGAGCAAAAAACTTGTCAATGTTTTGCCGTGATATCGCGGCACTCGAAACCAGGTACTGTATAGACACACCTTATGNGAAAAGTTCACACGTCTTCCCCTTTTCTAACATCTTCACTGGTGTAATAATGACGATCATTTAGCGTAGACGTAATGCCCTCTTATTTCATTGCCAGGAACCGTATTAATGAGCAAAAAACTTGTCAATGTTTTGCCGTGATATCGCGGCACTCGAAACCAGGTACTGTATAGACACACCTTATGTCATTAGCATGGACTGCACTAACCCTTAATAAAGAGATGAATGTGAGGTAGTGCCGTATATCCTTCTGAGTGGGCCGTATCTCTTGCAGCATGCTGATACCTGGAGTAAAAGCTGTTAGAAAGCGAAATAACCTCGTCATATTTTAAGTTGATTCGTATGACCTCGGAAGTATTCGTTGCCGTACCCCAAAGTTATCGGGAATGTCGAGAGTTCCGTATTTTATAAGCATGCAGTGTTAAGTTAATTTTTTCGTCATTACGATCACGTTTCGTATGTTAAATGTGTATTTAAGTTAAGATTTCTGCGAATGTAGGTAAATTTTTGACAATGTTCCTATGCTTTAAATTCGTGTACTGAATCCACCCTACAAAATTATTGCGTAAAAGTATGTTTTGGCTATCTTTTAACTTGCAAGAAATAAGAAAAGATTTTAACAACAGCTAAACGACCAATTCCTGCACATTGTTCAAGACAGCCAGGGCTGACAGCATCTTGAGAGACCGCTGAATAAGAAGGATAGATGAGAGAGAAATTACTGAGATGTTGAACGCATGTTACCTTCTGCAACCTCTCCAGCAACACGTGAGGGAACTCATCATTTAAAACATCGATTTTGCCTTCTCATCCTTATGATCCATTGCCTAGCTTGATTTCTCCAGATTAACTTTGCCGCGAAGAAATAAAAAACACAAATCTTAAAATTACTCCTTAAAATTATTTTATCGAATCAATTGAATATGGCGGACTTCAATGAGTACCTTATGCACATCAAGGACAAAAGTGGTGGAAATATCGAGACTGCAGTTCTTCATAAAATGAGTCGAGCACGAACTGTTGCTGTACTTACCTCTACTAACATGTAAGTTTTATCGTATAATGTAGAAGATATATTGTACTATTAAAATTTTGCTCCTTTATTAAACTTGGTTTTTTAACACTCAAGCTTTTAAACTGAATAGATAATCCTATGGATGACAAAAAGGGGGGGGGGGTTAAGGAAAACTTGCAAACTATACTTGTCTAAACTTACATCTGATAATAACCAACACATCATTGACTTACAAACTATTCGAACAAGAAGCCAACGCTTTAGCGGACTTGACCTGATAAAGTGAGTACTATTGAAATAAACCTTTGAAAAATGCCACTGCCTCCCACGTACGTATATTTTAACGGGCACACTGACTGGAAAGCGCCCAGTTAAGTTGGTAACGACGGAAATAAAGTAGTTCTATGCATTATCGTTGATTCAAAAGTACTAGGTAAACATTTGTAAATACTGAAATGATTAATATTGCTTTCCGTTTTTTTTAATGTATTTAAGTGTAGGAATAAGAAAATCTGTACAACATTTACTTTTTTTAAATTCCACAATTTCGCTTGACCGATGCATGAATAAAGTAATGAGGCCCATGGTAATATTAATTTTGCATATGGTGGAAGAATATACAATGTGAATACAAGTAGATCTCAAACAAGGCTTTTGAAAATGCTCAGTTTACCGTGAAAAACCTTAACGTGTTGTTACTCGCTTACGCGAATGCCTTGCGCAGTTTAAATGTGAAGGAGAAAATCAGAACTAGGTCGTTAACTTGGGGAGGAAATTTTTCACACCTGCATTGAAAATCTCCCATCATACAGGAAATGGAACCCGGGTCCATTTATCCACAAGTCAGCAGTCATGGCTACTACCCTAAACGGTTTACACTATCCATTAGAATATATTAATTATTCTATAAGGTAAACAAGTACTGTTTTTATATAATGAGAGGTAACGTAATTTACAATGACAGGTAACGGGGAAAAATATGCTGTGAGCTTATTTATTTTCCAGTTGTTCATAGATGCTATTTAAAATCTATGTTATAAGTAAGCTTTTCAAAATACTGTTAAGCATTTATCTTAAAAATGCAATACATTTTCGTTTAAATGTATTGCATAAATGTAAATTCTGGCATGTAATGAACAAAGTACAGCAGTAGTTAGTGTAGAGTACTATGTAAGGGTGGGCGGTTGTAAACCATCAGTAATACGTTTTTGTATCACAAGCTTGTAGTGAATGAGTCCACTTATTAAGGTTGAAAAGCGAATAAATGAAAAGGTAGCATTGATTTTAATGGAGCACAGAGCACACCTACAGAAATTAATTATAATGTTATCTGAAATTGTTTTGCAAATAGAATAGCGCTGCTTTCAAAGAAACAAAAAATCAAAACGCTTTTTTTCTGGAGATTATAAAACGTGTTGTCATTAGGAATTGTTATATTTAATCGTCTTTTTCGAGATTATCGACATTTTAATATATAAAACACGATATACTGTTATCAATTGCAGGCATGCTACGTAACACACCAACTAGGAAACTTCTTGCTTGTTGAAACGGGACCTTGGTAGTTGAGCGGTTAGACCGCTCGCCTTCCACCATGGTGAACCGGGTTCAATCCCCGGCGAGGTCACTCCCGGATTTTCGCAAGTGGGAATAGTGCCGGATGATGCCGCTGGTCGTTGGGTTTTCTCGGGGATATCCCGTCTCCCCTTGCATACCGGCACTGCTCCTTTCACACCTTATTTCACCTTCATTGGCTAAGTAAGAGCCACCCAAATCTCTCAACTCAATTCTTGTTGAATTCCGTATTCAACGAGCATTTGAAATCCTTAAAAGGAAATTATATAAAATCTCTGCAACTAGGCGTTAAATTATTTAAGCAAGTTGTTTAAGTACACACGTCAATTTACGTGAACGTGGATGAGATATAATGTACAAAGAAATAATTCAGCAGTCGTTATTTTTGTATTATTAATTAATTAGTAGTAACTTGATAACATAAAATTGCTATAACAAGTTTATGTCTGAGTGTAAGTGTAGTGCCATAGTTTTTATAGCATTTTCTGGGCACTTTAACTTCTTTCTTTTTTTTTTTAGAGAGAGAGAGAGTCAGATAAAAGCCCTTAAAATAATTAGTTTATCTGAAACAAGAAAATATTTTCTCCCCTTACGGAACAGCTCTCTTTAATGAAAGCTGAGAGGACTTACTACCTGCGCTTCAGAGCGGAATCTAGCCCCGTCCCCTCTCATCTCCACGCTGCGACCTCTCTGCCCTCGGCTAACACGAAGATTTCTCAAATCTAATTATTTACTAGCTGCGGAACAGAGGGAAGTCTCCGAGTGTCTATTTCTGTGGGAAGAAGAGCGCTTCATTTGAAGTTGCTGTCTTCCGTCTGTGGATATATATATATATATTCTTATTTTTGGGTATTTATCGAGGGTAGCGAGTCACTCGCACGTTCTTACCTGCGGATAACTCAAAATAAAAAAAAATTATGAAACGTGGTTTGGCGGAATCAAATTATCAAGTGGTTATTTCATTACCAGTTTTGTTTCTTTCATACAGCATCGGCCGGTATGAGTTGTGATCTGCAAAATTTCCCGCGTCATTCGTAGACAAATTTTACTTTCAGACCTTTTTCTAATTTCATGGCAAGTTTCCACACGAACCGGGATAGCAGCGAAACTTTCAACTGTTAGGAACATGGTTTCCAAGTGACTCTACAGTATAAATTTTTTCACCGAATTACAGGCAATTATGACATTGAAATAGGCATTACTGGGAAAGAATATACCTTCTATGTTGTAATTTTTCTCAAAATGAGAATGTAAATTTGGAAAAACCCATCATGTAAGGTGAATGATCGACGTTGATACAGTATAGTCAATGTGGAGTTCGATTCCTGAACTATTTTCAAATAAACGTCTCCTTTCTGTTACATAGGGCTATTTCTACGACTTGTGATTGCTGGTGCTCTTTTGTATCCGCATCTACAATCCTACTGTACGGGATGATCCAAATTTACGTATACGCTCTTTGTACGTTAATAGCAGAGAGTCTATTTAAGACAATATGACGGGAAAGCGTGAATTTCATATTGCAAAGACAACGTTGGCTGTTTGCGAGCGCTGTTGTGTGTATTTTCCGTTTGCATATAGATAAGGCCGCACTACATCTGTAGAGGAAATGGCGGAAGTGACAAGGTTTTTTTCAAGAAAATTTGTACATTTTGAAATATTGATTTAGGTGCAAAGACGACGGAGGGCTGAATTCGATACTGCACTTGTAACAATGGCACGACTACGTGACAATTTTGAGAGGGATGGAATTGTGTATGATGTGAAGAAAGGATGCTGCGGAAGGAAGAGAACGACAACGGACAAAAGAAGTGCTGGAAGTCGAAATGTGATAATGAATTAGTCCTGATTTGATGTGATAATAGGAGATAAAGGGTAATACATTATAGTGTAAGAATCGCGACTCTGTGGTAATGCCTTAAACCAATTTGGTAAGTCGCAATATGTTAAAATATTTTACAGGTTTGGTGGGTGGTATGGGCAAAGGTGGCACTTATTGACAGCAAAACATAACTGTCATTGCTGCCATTACAGCTACTAGCAACTGTTCGAAATGCGCACCGCAAACCTCAAGGCATTAGGTGTAGCGGTGCACTAGAGACTGGCGTACCCTTTCAAAGACACTTGGTGCATCTCCCACCTTAATGCCGTCAGTCATGACCCTTGCTAACAATACATCGTCGGATTCAATTGGTGTCTCGTATACCAACGTATTGACGAATCCTCACAGCCAAAAGTTTAAAGGTAAGATCCGGTGAGCGTGGGGGCCATGCAACAGGTCTGCTCTGTCCTATCCAGCGATCGGGATATGCTGCTTTCACGTGGTCACGCAGAATTCTCGTCAAATTCGGTAAAGCGCTGTCGAATTGTAGTCACGTCGGTTGTCCGACGGCGAGCGGAGCATCCCCTGTAAGTCTGGGAATGAGAACTGCAGAAAACACCAATACCAGAAGCCTGTCAAACAGGTTGGCCTCAAGTACGGCCCAATACCATTGTTGCCAGTATCCCAAACCAAATATAATTTTGATTGAATATCGGTGCTAGTAGCCCTTCATTGCAGTTGCATGTGGGTTAAAATCATCCCAGATGTGACTTTTTCTATATTAAAATACCCTTCCTGTGAGAAAACGAGGCTTCGTCTGTGAACATAACAATACCAGGAAAATCAGGAACCATTTCACACTGATGCAGGAACCAGTGGCAAAAATCTCGAAGATGTGCATAATCCGCTGGCTGTAATGCTTGCACCTTTCGCACTCTGCACAGTTGCATCAACTGTTCATATAGTAAACGGTTTTCCTCGGTATTTTCCAAAACTGCTTCTTCAAAACGTGGAGTTCGAACGCTTCTCTGTTGATCTGTTTCATCTCGCCTCCAAAACATGCCCGTATCTCGTAGTAGCTGTGTGATGTTTCTGAACGTATGACTGTTATGCTGACTTCGTGCAGGATATCGTTGACTGTACAAACGTACAGCTTCCCTTCAATTTCCATTCACTTCTCCATACACCAACACCATGTCCGTAATCTCCGAATTATCGTACGATGCCAATTCCCTCTCTTGCAGTAGTGAAGCTACGCGATGACACACAGTGAATAACATACTGTTCTGGTATCGAGGTAGTGCAGCGACAATGGTGTGGTGCAGCAGGAAGGACGAGGGGTTGGGGTGGTTATTGATATGACATTCTAAAACGTGCGTCCACTATTGCAAGCCTGATTCAGGTAAAAAAAATCACTGACTGCAGTACGAAGATACTGTTTCCGGTAGGATGTAAGTGTGTTCATCACTACCCACACTTAAGCACAACCCACTAAAACATGTGGGTACAGTAACTTCAGAACGGCTAGAGTTAGGCAGTTGCACAGAAACGTTTTGTCTTCGCCCCCCCCCCCGGTCTTACATCATAATGGGCTACCAAACATAACTAAACGTCGGTGTAGCGCATTTACTCTTTGCAATTTGTTTCCTGCATATTTGTTCTTGGCGATAATTATTGAGCTTGCAACGCCGTATTACAGTCAGCATGTGTACAACTCTGGGGGCAGGACGTGTTGCCTACCCACCAGGCCATAGTATTGCTACAACTGAAACCTTTGTGTGCGTCTTGCAAGAAAACGGTGGGTCCTAGAGAGTTGCAACAAGAATGCTTTTTTTGTTAATTACCACGTACTGTTTAATACGATGGCATCAAACATCAATGTTTCCTTGAGGTAACAAAGTTGTTTAATAACAGAATGCAAACTGCTGTTTTGTACATTATGTGTGTTTGTACGACGTACCATAACTTCATTTTAACCCACAAATTGTTTAATCAATTCGTATACCCAATTTTGTTCCTCTAACGCAATTACTTTTCATATTATACCACGTAATATACTTTTTGGACACTGCTTTTAAGGGATTTTACAGCCCTTATTATTTAAGATGGGCCATAGGGGTCATATTTAAAATTTCTTCTTTTCACGTCCGCAATCCCCTGGAACACTTCGGTCACATGCATCCACATTTTTACTATAAATAATACCGAAGTTTGTTGGTAGACATCAGTTCTATCGTGAATGATAGTATTACTTGCAGGCCCACTGCTTACTCAGTGTCACTGCTGGCTCTTTTCTTTTTTATTTCTGTGACGAAGGCTTACCAGTTGGGCTCAAGTGAACGACGCGGCACGTAGCTCGTTTCATTACCGCTCCTCGGCACGCACTTCCGTCCGTTAACTCAAAATGAAGATTGGCATGGCCTTCCGCTTCTCCACCAAGACCACCACAAAATTACCGTCGTTCCGTTTGTTGGGAAAATACTGTCTACAGAAGTAAAGCGTTTCCTTTTTTTTTTTTTTTTTTTTTTTTTTTCCCACTCTTTCACTGGACGTGAAATTGCGTGTGTGCACTTGACCGAAAAAATCGGGGCGTGGCTGTATCTTGTAAAAGACATCGGGATTAACGTGAATACGCCTGCATAAGCGGGTAACATTTTCTATGGGAAATGTGAATGAAATGAAGTAACGAAATGAATAATTGGCTTTTATGACTTAAATTGACAGATCCAGACAATATATTTCGTCTTACATCGAAATCAGCGCGCTAGTACGTAAGAATCACGAGATATACGCCTACTGCTCGGGAATTTTCGCCCCTGACCAAAATTGCCGCCAGACGCTGCAGGACATTCAATAGCCCCTTAAAAGTTAAAGGCTATATTACACGATGCCTGATTCCGTAAACGTTTGTACAAGGTCCGCCATAGCGGCCGTTATATCTGCTAGTATGGCACCCGTAATGGCATTTCCCATCTTACACGGCCAGATTTCGTACCAGGTTTGGTAATAGCACACGTCCTATTTCTCGTGGTTGGTTCCATACCGGCTTTCGTACGTGGCCAATCACATCGCAGTTTCAGAACGTAGGGCGCTCCCCGTCGCTACTACATTTTATTCATGTTATTGGTCACGAAGTTACAGTGTTGGAATTCACCAACCTGCAAGCGTTGTATCGTCGTTTCCGTCCTCGTGCCGTCGGTATGATTTTAAAGAGGCATTCACGGGATAATGTTTATCTGCCTTTAATTTCACGAAACATGTCAAGTGATGTAGAGAAATAGGCCCGCAAATTATTACGATGATCGCGTATCCTGTTTTTCCACCGATATGAAAGCGGCGTTGTAGCAAGAATTGACGGGAAGAAAACTTCGCAGATCGGCAGGCTGGCACATCCGAGGAAAAATCTATTGTTTTAAAATCGAATGTGTCTGACTTTTATTTTCAGTATCAGTTAATATGAAAAAATGCATAACAATCGGTCAATCCCTTCCACTTACAGAGTTTCTTTCGGGATAATGAGGTTTGATGACGTGACAGTAGATGGTTATTAATAAGATGAACTACCTGCCCTCTTTTTTGACACAGAGAGTAAATCATAAAGTAAATAGCCTAAGAATACCAAATTTATTAGACTTTACATTCCACACATAAATTTAAAAAAAGTGTATATTTTATTAAAATGTATCAACTAATCTAAGTAAATGTAAAAATATGTTCACAACATTAAATTTTATCTAAACTTTAATTTTTATCTTTTCCACTATCTTCTTTGTGAAAGAGACTCTGGCTATACCAAAGAGGAGCATTTATGTTGTGTGTTATCTTAACAAGGACATATTATGACTCCGTTTCTGTAAAATATTATTAAGAAACAAAGTCGGTCAGAAAACAACTTGAACTATCTATACGATTGTTCATGCCTGGAGTAAAATGTGGACAAAGGCGAAAGCAGAATAAAATTAGAGTGAAACCAAATTGATTGAATACAAAATAACTTGCGAAATATTACATGATCTGCAATGCTTTTATTTTTAAAACCACGGTGGGTTTTTATGTATTCAATGGTTTTCACAGATTAAAAATAATTTGCTATTTTAAAATACTTGCATATATGTTCGCAATGACAATTCACTATAGCGACATTTTGTTGTAGTTTATCTTATTAGTCTAGTCAAATACTTAAGTTAAACTTACTCCGGACTTAAACTCCAATCCACCTTGCAAACTGTTCTGGATTATTTCATTTGTCATTTTTTAGCCCAGCTTGGTTTGTTAAGATACGTTTTGATCTGTATGCTTCAGGACATTCTGACTTTAATAATCGTTACTGAATGTATTTCTTAACAGAATAAATGTGTGCTTTCTTGCTAATTACTAAATCATATAGAAGAGCACGAACATGCTGAATTTTGTGGTACCGTGCCAGATCTGCGTTCACTCTAAACACTTGGACTGCCCTGAAAGATGTTTTTACTTCGTTTTTCATTCCAGTCCCAGCAAATGCAGTTCATTATAGCTCGTTAATGCGTAACTTCCCAACGCCCTTCTCATCATATACAGTTCGTGATTACACAGAAAAAATTTCTGGTGCCCAGTTACCAAAATTGCTATAAATTCTACAATAAAAATAATCTACATCTCCATTGTAGGTCAAGTTGGTCACGTGGTAAAAGCACGGGTCACGTGGTAATGTAAGGGTCATTGGTCCGAGCACCGGTGCTGGTAAAGTGAAAATTATGAATTTTTTGTGAATTGTATTTTTTAATGATTTTCTTTACCTCTTCTCTCTTATGCATTTATCAGAGTTTTTACCTAAGAAGAAAAATTTACTTCCCTATTATATAAGTTGAAATACAATCCTATAATTCATAATATCGCAAATATACGTATTGCAGACTACACAATATTTTTTTTCTACAGAAGGTTTGCTCGAAAACAGGGTGCTCAATTATTGTTGTTGTAAAATTAAAAAAAAATGATAATGCAGGGTATTCAGTTCTTTATTTTGCTTCGCACTGAGGCCCTAACCTCAGCGTAACTATTCCGACTTATCTTTTCGCGCAAAAAGGAAAAAATACACATCACAATTTCCGTCAGACTTGACATTTCGGAATGCTACTATTAACACTGATTGTTTTTACGGCAGTGCTCATCAATAAACACGAAGTTATCGATATAACCAACGAGTCTACCTTCCTTTACACGGGTGAAAATAATTTTCCTGAAGTTCTTAAAAGCGATATCATTAGCGATGGAATCGGAAAGAAGTGCAATAAAAGTGAGATAATTACAAATACACACGTGACTTACCTGGGACTCGAACACATAATGCCTCCTACCATAAGCTGGTAAGCAACCAAAAACATTAAGGAGGTTGGATTCGGAGCATCAATTTCGGTAGTAAAGTTTAGTTCTACTGGGTTTTATAAACTTCTAATTACTAACTACTTGTGTTCATAATTGGGTGTAATTAGATGAACAGGTTCCCGAGATATAGCGTAAAAGTTTTAGTTCCTCATTTGGCACTATCGTAAAAAAATGCCTACAAACAAGCTCCATATATGCTTATAATGCTTTTACAAGATGCTGTCAGTGTAAAAAATTTGGTTCAAATTTCTTTCATTATGAGATATATATGATGAAATTACCCAAATAATTTATATTCTAACATTTTTATACAATTCCTGAATACTCTTAAATTATGTTAGTTTAAATGGCCCACTGTAGTACTACTTGTGTGAAAAAGTTGATAAGAATTACATGATTGATTCCCGAGATATGGCATACATGTTGCATTTCATCACCTCGCACAATATTACAAAAATATAGAAAAAGGGGATGTTTATAAGCATATTTTATGCTTCTAGTGGATACCCTCAGCAAATTACATATAACTGAAATTCGTTAAATGGTTTTTTAAAAAATGCAACTTATGTCAATTATTTTTATGGCAGCCATGCTGTAAATAAACCAGACACGCTGTAACCTGGCCTACTGCACCACTACTTGTACGCGAAGTTAAGTGGGTATTGGTTGATTGGTCCCAGGCATATAACATAAAAACTCAATTTTCTCTTGTTGTGCTATCTCGATTACTGCAGAACAAAACGGTAATGTATTGGCGCATTCTATGTCTGTCATACATACAACTACATATTAAAGTAGATTGAAATTATTTAGGTAATATGGCATACTAACATAAAATATTTACGTAGCTGTTGTTTTGAAAATATGTTACTGCCTCCTTAAGCCATGTACATTTAGATGGACTAACAAAGGTATAACTTGAAGCCTTAATTTGGTGGGTATCAGTTAATTTTTTGCCGAAATAGGAAACATAAGCTCAATTTTTCATGTGGTGCTCTCTTCCGAAATGGCGGAAAAATGAGTTTATGTATTAGCTCATTTATTGCTAATGAACCTAAAATNCATGTGGTGCTCTCTTCCGAAATGGCGGAAAAATGAGTTTATGTATTAGCTCATTTATTGCTAATGAACCTAAAACATTTATATTTTTTTCCATTCTGAAAATAAATGCGTTATCCATTTAAATCGCATGCTATTATACTGGATGCTACCAGTTACATATATGTCAAATTTGGCAGGAATTGGCGTGTAGTTACAAAGACATAATGCAAAAGCTTTTTTCTTCATGTTGCACTACCTTTCAAAATGTTCGATAAATAACATTATTACTTTCTAAATGAAATGCTTATATTATGCACTGTCAACGTACTTAATATGTAAGTTAAATGGTTCTCGAGGTGTAATAAAAAAACACATTTTTTTTAATTTTCACTATTTTACAAAATGGTGGACTAATAACAGTATCGGTTTATACATTCAATTGCTACATCATGCCTGTCAACATGTCAAATTTGATTTACATCGGTATAAATTAGGTCCCAAAATTGTATTAAGAAAAAAATAGTTTTAAAAATAAAATTGTNAAATTGTATTAAGAAAAAAATAGTTTTAAAAATAAAATTTTACCTGCAATATATCTGAAAGTTGTATATAAGAAATGTTCTACTATATAAAATAAAGTGAAAATTTTCAAAGGGTTCCTGTGGCAAAATATCCCAGATTTTCTCCTATGCCGTTACCTTATTCTGGTTCTGGATGTATGAGTTTCAACCTGTTTAAGAGAAAGAATTTGAATGATTAATTTTTGTAACTAATTGCCAACTTCTGAGTTGTTGGTGGTTATTGGACTTGGGGTGATCAGGATGTGGGCACTTTCACACGACGATACGCTGGGGTCACAAGATGTTATTTTTTACGTGAGGTTTATCTTACAAGCTAACTCATTCCAGCAGCAACTTCCTCCTTTATGGAAACAATATTTCCTAGTTACAGAAGCAGGGGTTAACTTGCTACAGATACATTTTTTCGCATTGAAACAGGTTAAGTTTTCTTAAAAAGACAAGGTTTACGAAGTAAAAATTTACCGGAAGTTAGGCTCGTTCAGGCTTAGATACGCGCTTTTGACGTTCTAAGTTAAGGAAAAAATTGTTTACTTCGGGATTTCGAAATTTGGCAATAAATTAAAGTTATATAATACATTTCCTTCATGAATATATAATTCAAAGACATGGAACACATACTGTAGCATAAATTTGTACACTCAGTCATGCCTTAGAAAAGGATTCGAATCTCGTGTTGTATGTAAACATTCCAACAAATTTCGCCTTGAAGCTCTGCTGCAAACGATTTATTTATTCCAAAGCGTTTAATGCAATAGACAGGCGCGCTCAATTCCAAGAACGTAAATCAGTTTCAAATGGGATACAAAAATGTTAATGGGAACTGAATTAGAGGAGGCATATTTTTCATGTAGAAGAATGTCATACATGGTTTACGTCACAGGAAATGGATGTAGATGTGCAACCAGACTCAAAGTATTTTTCATTGCGACCAGTTTCGCAGTGCGGCACGGGGAAAAAAATTCAAATGCAAGCACTAGCAGCAGCAGTTACTGCTCTCTCTCTCTCTCTCTCTCTCTCTCTATCTATCTATCTATCTATCTATCTGTCTGTCTATCTGTCTCTATCTCTATCTCTCTCTTGACACACACACCATCCTTCTCATGTACAAACACGGAACACACAGCATCACTCCCATCCATCTTCTCAACTTGAACGTTTTAATAACAAAGCCAACTACTTCTCGTACAAACTTCATAGAAGTGCCTGCGTCTTGACAGTAACTGGCTATTCACACGAGTAACAAACGTGACATTGTGGAATATCAAAGACTTCTTGAGACCTATAAGTTAAGTTTTTTTTGTAAAGGATGGTGCATACGATGTCTTAACACAAATTCCGACCTTTATAGTAGAGAGGATATTTTAACAGTCAATGTGAAAAACATGTATAAATTCATTTCAGATTATTAAAATAAGCAGTTAAAATCATAGCGAGCTTTCATTAATAACCATGCAGTGAAAATAAGACTCTCTAGTGATCTATTGTATAACGTTCCTGTTTTCCACGTTTTTTTTTTACGAAATCACTCCAGTTTAATTTCGGAATAATTTCTTAATACACGCCATGTCCGCTTCCAATACCATTCCTGATTTCCGGAGCTTCTCGTTATGTCTCGAATAAACTCGATGGTGATGAGACTTTGAGTAGTGAAAACTTAATGAAAAGTGTATAGCGTCGTAGCTTGTATTTGTACTGCAAGTTTGAAATACTGTCATTACTGTTGGAAAATGACACATGCTGGATAGAAATGTCGAAACACCTCAAAGGAGACATAAAAAATTTAAGAAATAAATCACGCAGTATAAAACATACAGTTATTAAGTAGGGCTTATCGTTAGGNAAGGAGACATAAAAAATTTAAGAAATAAATCACGCAGTATAAAACATACAGTTATTAAGTAGGGCTTATCGTTAGGGAGAATTCCGTTGATAACGGAGGACAGAGAAATATTACGATGGCGTAAAACAAAAATGTGCCGAGCGAGGTAGCGTAGTGGCAAAACTTCGGCCTCGCATTTGGGAGGACGTAAGTTCGATTCCAGGTCTAGTCATTCTGATTTCAGTTTTCCATTGTTTCCCAAAATCACTACAGGCGAATGCTGGTATATTTCCTTACTACAGACTGAGGCCGATTCCCCGTTCCTGCTTCTCTGAGGAACCTGCTCCGACTCTAATAACCTGTCTGTCGACGAGACGTTCACATGCCTTCTTTGGAAGCAAGGCTGATGGCCCCTCGACGTGGAATAAAGTTAAAATAAAACCTGGAATACAGTCCCCCCGTATATTCCACCGAGCTGTTCTAGTGCTGGAACAGATAGAGAGAGAGAAAAAGACACAGCTGGTCTCTTACATGCTCAATGGAACGGTGGTTTCGCAGGCCAAGTTATGTCGTCTGTACTTCGTAGAGCATGTACGATGACCACTTTATCGATCCTGTTTTTTTTTCNTTCGCAGGCCAAGTTATGTCGTCTGTACTTCGTAGAGCATGTACGATGACCACTTTATCGATCCTGTTTTTTTTTCGTGGCCACGCAAAGGTTATTCACGCATTATTTTCACCCCCGCGCCAGTGTCTCTTCTGGATAATGCNTTTTTTTTTCGTGGCCACGCAAAGGTTATTCACGCATTATTTTCACCCCCGCGCCAGTGTCTCTTCTGGATAATGCAGGGGTGCAAGTAGTTATTTCAGCTGATCACTGTGTTATCTATTTTAGTTTGACTTTCCATCCTTTGGCTCTCTCGGTCCACGTAACTTTAACTTTGGTTTTGTTTTTATTACTATGCATATAATCATACATTGATTTATTATTGTTGTATGACCTACAACTATATTTCATTTTACTTTCCAGTTGCTCCAGGCTGAGTGTGTCGCAGTTGACCTGCCATCCATCCTGACTTACCTATCGTCTTAGGGGTTATTCTATATAAAATTTTATAACCCATCGTATGGCTTATCTGCAATATATTACCTACTGTATATCAATCCTTCCGTTAGGCAGCAGATGGGAGGGGGGCCTGGGAACCCGCATCATTGAGCTGTAGAACGACGATAGGATTTCACCGTGAAAATGGTAGAAAATTGGAACGTAAGACTTCGACAGAATATCGGTGGCCTGACTGCGCAGAACACAAAACCAAACACTATAATTGAGTTGTAACTAGTGGTAGCTCAAAAACCACAAATCTAGTGTGTATGAGCCCTATGACATACATAAATATGCGCCTGATGCTAGCGCCCACATCTGCGTCGCCAGGTCCACATATCACCAACGTCAATACCCAGAGTCAATTGTGGCACCATTTCTGATCTTCCTCCTGTCATTCGGTGCATCTCTACAGCCTTGCCGCACGGTAGTTTTTGGGTCAAAGGCNGACTTCGACAGAATATCGGTGGCCTGACTGCGCAGAACACAAAACCAAACACTATAATTGAGTTGTAACTAGTGGCAGCTCAAAAACCACAAATCTAGTGTGTATGAGCCCTATGACATACATAAATATGCGCCTGATGCTAGCGCCCACATCTGCGTCGCCAGGTCCACATATCACCAACGTCAATACCCAGAGTCAATTGTGACACCATTTCTGATCTTCCTCCTGTCATTCGGTGCATCTCTACAGCCTTGCCGCACGGTAGTTTTTGGGTCAAAGGCAGTCTCTGTACGTCGTGGCTGTAGTCTATACTTGTTCCGTCGGTGGCGAGTAGTCCTCTGGAACACTGCACATGGTAAGAGGTCTCGCGGATCTCAAAATAAGTGACTATGTTGCCGGAGAGTCGGCTGCTGTGCTTCTTCTGATGCGCCTGTCTCACATTCTGTAATTATATCTGTTGCGTCAGAACCTTGCCTGAGCAATGTACTGCGTTCGTATGTCAGTGCCCTAGTACGATGTTGGAAAGTGCTCACGGCACAGCCCACATGGGAGACTATTTGTCTAATTGCCCTAGCGTCGTCATGCAGTACAACTATACATTCTCACTGCAATTATCCTAACCTACCGTCATATAAGTGTTAAGTGTACGTCGGAGGTAGGGAAGGAACGTAATTGTGGCTGAGTCCCATAGGCCTACAATGGAAGGAATTCATGTAAGGAGGCATGCATCGTGGCAGAGAGGGATTGGCCAACGTTGATCGCAAATGGGTCCATGACTACCTTTCTAAGTGTTCCTATAGTTACCGCAACATTTAATTAAGAAGGGGAAGGGTAAAAAAGGCAAAGGTGCCGTAAAAATATCATCAGGAAAGAAGAGTAAAATATGTTACATGCATTAATAGAAAATGCTACAGGGAGAGAAAGTTGCGAACTGTGATATTTATTAGTGGATCGTGAAAAGCTAGTAGAGAAAGGGAGTGACAAATGTTTTATTTTCTGTGTGTTAAGGGTCCTACGATCTTTACATCATGTGTATCGGTGACGCAATGCAGAAGTCATTATAAAATTNTTTTCTGTGTGTTAAGGGTCCTACGATCTTTACATCATGTGTATCGGTGACGCAATGCAGAAGTCATTATAAAATTTTACACACTTACCAATAGACAACAGGTCACTCCGTTTAATCATTGTTTTCGATTGTTTCGTTTTCTGTGTCTGGTAATGCATTACAAATTTAGTATGGAGAATTACACAATATCTAAACTGAAATAATGCCACCTAGCATTAACATTACACTGTTAAATGACCTTGTGCACATTGTTTATCAGTACTTTTTTATAACCAAGCTCATGTTCCAGTCACATAACAGCATACTCTTATTTTCATTAAGAAAACTATGGTTTGACTTGCAGAACACCAGGTGATAGTAAATAACCTAGTATGCATAGGCTCGTTGACAATAATTTGTTTATGAAAATGTGCTTTTCCCACTTTGCGTGTAGTTTTANCATAGGCTCGTTGACAATAATTTGTTTATGAAAATGTGCTTTTCCCACTTTGCGTGTAGTTTTACGTAGTCAACGGCACAGAAAAATTGCTACAAATTAATTTTAAATGGGGAATCAATTGAATAAGTATTTTAATTTATATAAACGTACAAAAACTAAACTTATATTATCATAGCCATGCTAGTATTTATTTTGGAAACAATTTTAATACACCTACGTTTCATNATGCTAGTATTTATTTTGGAAACAATTTTAATACACCTACGTTTCATTCACATTTATGTTTGTTATTACGACATATAGTCGCAATTACTGAAAAATAAAATATTTTACTGCATATTTTGGCGCTATCTTCATTTCCCAAAATTATGCTCAAGTGTAGCGTGTAACATATACAAAACAATCGTTTTACCTGTATTGATGATACCCATGATCATTTACGCACATCTTGGAAACATGAACAGTATCTTAACATATCTCAACACAAATTTCAATCTGCGTTGTAGAACTTCTTAGAGTTTCCCCTGACGTGTATTGAGTTGAGAAGTTAATTTATTTGCAAAATAATATTTCACATTGAGATTATTCTCATCTTAGTACTGAATCAGAATTGTCTAACCTAATACCCATTTTATTTCAGTGATACGTGAAGCTCTAATGTGAGGAAAATAGTGCTACCCTTTTCTGTATTTATTGCCATCGGCTGGAGCTCCAGATTGAAATTCGCGACGCCCAGAAACGTGATGGGGTTTCAGATCCCATCGCCGGCATCGGGCTGCATATCATAGTGGCTCCTCGACTTGGACGTACAGATATATGTAGCGGGTTGTGAGCTTATTTATCGTTATACGACCAAGCGCAAGGGCTTCCAAACTTAGTCGGGGGTTTCAAGTGTGTGTATTGAAACCGAATAAAGCAGACTGAATAGCAGTGGACGTGTGTGTTAACATCATGAAGCACATGACGCTGTTCTGGAAGTGATGTTGGGTAATTCAACCAGCATTAAGAGGCTGTATCACCCTTATACAGAAATTATTATTTTTAGTGTCATAACAGAAGAGTCAGCGTCATTACTGAAAAAGTGTCATTAGCATTACATTTCATAGTTCGTTCTGTGCAAATGTTTGTACCCGACTGTTAATAGGTGTTCCCTGATTGTCATTTAAAGGTGAGAATGAATCCTGCTAATATATAAATGCGAAAATGTGTTTGTTTGTCCTTCTTTCACGCCGCAACGGAACAACCGATCGAAGTGATTTTTTGCGCAGAGATAGTTGGAGGGCCGGGAAGTGACATATGCAACTTTTTATCCCGAAAAAAATATCTCATTCCTCCGGGAAAACATTTTCAGTAAAATTAGCGCTCGGGGTAAAAGACTGCGTCAATGCTCGACGTATCGGAATATCGATAATTATCGATATGGAAAATAGCTTGTCAATTGACATGTAACTGAAAAATATTAAAAAATTAAGTTATTTATTACAAGTATTTTATACATGTGTTAATATTTAAGTACCCTATTTTTGGTTTGGTTGAAATGTTATATTTTATTTTGTCTATAAATTATAATATTTCATTTATAGTTAATATAAAATAAAACAGTGAGTGAGAAAAGATGTGTTTTGGCAATGCCTAGTACGAAATAGTTCCTATGCAAAATATGATTACACTAAGTGCTCACGAATGTGGTGCGTTGTCCCTTTGGTGTGATTTTTTAGACGCAGAAAAACTTTGTTTTCATAGGGTGAAGGAATATCATGGAAGTAGAACTTTAGCAGGGCTTCAGAAAAGTATGAAGTAACCGTGAATGTACAATAGTCACAAATATAGGTTCATATAAGTCTTGACTATCAGGTATCGTTCCTCTTGACGATCTACGACCCAAACGAAAACGCCTTACAAAATAAAAACAGGTTCGGCCACGTTGTCTGACGCTACTCAAATACTGGTTCCCCGATTCACAACGCAGACAATACAAGCCAGCTACCATATGTGGGTCACATGACATACAGATTTTCATACACTGAGATTGGCTGTTCGTTAGTACTATTATGCAAGTCATAGGCTACACAGTGACGTAAATTGAAGGGTGTTACATGTTACATAAAAGCTAGAAACCACGATCATACACATTGCTTCGTGTCATAATTTTATCACGCCATAAATAATTCAAAATTGATAGATGTCATCATTACTCTCTCGCAATAATATCGAAACAAAATACTTACCTTGCATGCCAAGGGGTTAATTGGGGCCAAATGGGTTTACGTAAGTACTAAACTAACTTAATGTTCAACCGAAAACGGCACCTATATCAATGGTTTACGCGTTCAAAAGCAGAATCTCGCGTATTTTGCCATGCAGGTCACCAATCCACAGGTCACAAGAAAAAATAAAAAATTAATGAAGATGGGGTTAGTTTCAACATTANTGCCATGCAGGTCACCAATCCACAGGTCACAAGAAAAAATAAAAAATTAATGAAGATGGGGTTAGTTTCAACATTATGATAAAATTTTCATTTGACGTGGAGTGTTATAAAATGTTTATGTACTTCGACTAATTGTTACCATTAATTGACAGGTATGCAATTATTAGAAAGCTTGGGTGAGCCGGTATTCTGTGTGTCAAAAAATGTTACAGCATTTCTCTTACACGCTACATTGCCGGCAGAGCAAAATTTNGTGAGCCGGTATTCTGTGTGTCAAAAAATGTTACAGCATTTCTCTTACACGCTACATTGCCGGCAGAGCAAAATTTTAAGCACGAATGAATCGCAGACTACTTAATAATACAGAATTGAGAGGTTTGGGCGCCTCTTTAAAGTCCCCGCCTACCTGGCACTTTAACTGCGTTGCAGAGCGTTCAAAATACACGTTTTCCCAGGGAACGTGCCTCCAAAGTGCCGATTTACGAAAATACACACACACTTCAGAAGTGGCTACTTGAGTGCTTTATAGACGTCGCGCACATTAGAAATACAGTTTCAGAGCACTCCATCATAGCTATAAAACGGCTTTTTCATATGGCTGTATTTACAAATATACAGTTCGCATAGGTACACCNGAGCACTCCATCATAGCTATAAAACGGCTTTTTCATATGGCTGTATTTACAAATATACAGTTCGCATAGGTACACGCATAACGACGACGAGAACACTGCACAGCCAGTTCAGAGTCTTGCGCTTAGTGGTGATGGAGCGCTGATGCGCGTATCGGTGTAGTCCTTGTGCTCCCACACTTNCCAGTTCAGAGTCTTGCGCTTAGTGGTGATGGAGCGCTGATGCGCGTATCGGTGTAGTCCTTGTGCTCCCACACTTCTCTGCCTCAAACATGGAAAATTATTCCATGTAAGCTGTCCCCTTAGCAACAAAGTCTTAACAGAAAAATGCAGCCGCTTCTTCCGCCAACTCCAACCGCACACGCCAACAAAACGGCGCCACTGGCCACCAGCATGTCCGAACGCCGCCAATCACAGCCTAGCGAGTGAGTGAAGAGGTTTGTGCGGCTATTAACCATATACTGAAGTTGAAGTAGACCGCTTATTCATCTTCTGCGCATGTACCCAGCATTCACCTACCTCAAAGGAACACAACTGTCAAAGTCACATGGCCAACAGTGATGAACGTGTTTGCTCATACATTAATTTTTAAATGACAAGCATTATTTTATGAATGAAATACTTTAATCAATTTGAATTGAAACAAACTGCATTACAAATGGTTTAGAAAATGTTTGAAAACATCTTAAAACATTTGTTTACAAATCAGTTTTCTACCCTAAAATTCAAACCATGCTGTCTTCACTAGAATTGTTGGCAGAAAAGCAGTTTNTGTTTACAAATCAGTTTTCTACCCTAAAATTCAAACCATGCTGTCTTCACTAGAATTGTTGGCAGAAAAGCAGTTTAATGTTAGGACACAGATATATTGGTTTTGCGCAACTGGCGAGATGAGTAATAAAATGATTTAGATGAGTCGGGCATNAATGTTAGGACACAGATATATTGGTTTTGCGCAACTGGTGAGATGAGTAATAAAATGATTTAGATGAGTCGGGCATAGTGTATTTTAAATGGGACAAAACTACCATCTGGCACCGGAGCGCGAGCCGACATCATGCTGTCATTACGGTCACACAACCATAAGCTTGGATCTGGCTGTCCTTGACCTTGACTCTTGGCCTTGACATTGACACTATGTCTATTATGTTGAATGACATTGAAAACAAAAAAAAAATCAAAAAAATTGCAGAAAAATTATAAAATCACAAGAAAATTATAAAAAATAAGAAAATTAAAAAAATATATTAAAAACATTATTTAAAATGTACATGTAGCAGGTATGGGGTTCGATGACAAGCAGATTGACTAAGGTCCCGACACAACCGGCCCTCGCCAAGTCGACCAGTACCCATCTTGTCAGCCATGCTAGGTTTTGATGACCTTGACCTTCAACATTGACCATGGAAAACCATGAAACAAAAAAAAAATTATAATATATCACAAAAATACTCAACAATCCTAAAAAATGTTAAAAAATATATATTTAAAAATTACTATTAAAAAAATTATTTAAAAATCTTCTATTTCCAGAGGTCCCTCCGCCACCACCATTACAATTTTTTTTATTGGTTAATTAATTGTTAAATAACTCGCGTTCGCTAATTATTCGGCAAGCCGCCACCCCCATCTCAACAATACTCATTCTATCGTATGCAGCCATCATGGTTTTTTTCGTTTGTCATTTGTTTATACATTGCTTGAGGAAGCCATCTTCAAAATTAATATGTTTACTTTTGCATCACCTACGAGGCGCTAGTGTATTAATAATCGATATCTCCACCAGGCGAGTTGTCGATTTAGCCATCAGGCGGCAACCATATTTTTTTATGTTTTTAAAGCATAGGTTGCACTGTCGGTGCCCTCCATGTTGGATTCTATTTTAAACACACAAGTGGAGTTAATTTCTCGATTACGCTGCTAGGCGAGCTGTCATCATCCACCCACTATCTCGGTTCAGCCGCCTGGCGAGCTGTCGACACTCATATTTCTTTTATAGACATAGGAAAATCTGTAGCTTTCATCCTATGTATAAAATAATATTTCCATTCAGCAGTACCCCTACACGTTTATTGCGGGACTTTGACTACAAACATAATTTATTAAAGCAATATTTTTTATTAAATATTTGAAGTAGTTCAATTTTTTACTTTTTTAAATTATGTAATCGTACATATAGTACAACGGTACTTTATACGACACTTTTTAACTAAACATATTTTATTCTGTAGCTTTTANGGTTCAGCCGCCTGGCGAGCTGTCGACACTCATATTTCTTTTATAGACATAGGAAAATCTGTAGCTTTCATCCTATGTATAAAATAATATTTCCATTTAGCAGTACCCCTACACGTTTATTGCGGGACTTTGACTACAAACATAATTTATTAAAGCAATATTTTTTATTAAATATTTGAAGTAGTTCAATTTTTTACTTTTTTAAATGATGTAATCGTACATATAGTACAACGGTACTTTATACGACACTTTTTAACTAAACATATTTTATTCTGTAGCTTTTANATGTAATCGTACATATAGTACAACGGTACTTTATACGACACTTTTTAACTAAACATATTTTATTCTGTAGCTTTTAAATTTTTATTATATTCTGGCAAATTAAGTTAAAACAAAATAAAGCACAATTTTACTCACAAGCTTTTTTTATTCAATAAATTTTGGAATGTCATTCATGCTCTCGAAAAAATATTTCAATATCACTATTCGCACAATATCGCTATTCACACTTGTGTTGGCCTTGTGCGAAATATCGTGGCACTTATGTGTTTAAAATAGAATCCAACATGGAGGGCGTCGACAATGCAACACATACTTTAAAAATATAAACAAATATGGCTGCCACCTGGTTAGCTAAATCGATAACTCACCTGGTAGCGAGTAGGTGNACACATACTTTAAAAATATAAACAAATATGGCTGCCACCTGGTTAGCTAAATCGATAACTCACCTGGTAGCGAGTAGGTGATGCAGAAGTAAACATACGAATACAAGATGGCTTCCTCAAGCAATGAATAAACAAATGACAAACGAAAAAACCAAGATGACTGCATACGATAGAATGAGTATTGTTGAGATGGAGTGGAGGTCTGCCGACTAATTAGTGAACGTGAGTAATTTTACCTATTTAATAACCGGTAGAAAAACTTGGAGGGGTGGTTGTGGAGGGACCTCTGTAAATGTAAGTTTTTAAACAAATTACATAATCATTTTTGAATAAAAATTTTTAAACCTTTTTTGGATTGCTAAAAACTTTTTGGTATCTTATACAATTTTTTGGCTTCAAGGTAGTTGAAGGTCAAGGTCATCAACTGTTAGCATGGCAGACGAGATGGGCACTGGTAGACCTGGCGAGGGCCGGTTGTGTCGGGAGCTTAGTCGATCCACCTGTCATCGAACCCCACACCTCTTACACGTACACCTTTAAATATATTTTTTAAATTATTGTTAAAAATAATTTTAATGTTATTTGTTGTTTGTATTTTTAATATTTTGCAATGTTTTGGTTTCAAGGACATTCATGGTCATGGACATAGTGTCAAGGTCAAGGTCATATAGATCCAAAATGACGGTTGGGTGACCGGAATAATGAAGCATTGTGGCGGCTACGGTGCTAAGTGCCAGTTTTGTCCCATTTAAAAGACATGATGCCCAAATCATCTAAATCATGCTAATATTGGTCTTCCTCATCTTTAGTACATGCTCTTAACAGCGAGATCTTGAGAGCCGATGAGGGTGATTGAGGTGAGTATGGAGCAGCGCCGGAATAAAAGGGCGGGAGAAACGTGAGTTCCCCGAGAATACCCGCCGACCAACGGCATCGTCCGGCACTATTCCCACATGCGAAAATCCCAGAGTGATCCGGCCCGAGATTGAACCCGGTTCGCCTCGGTGGGAGGCGAGCTGGCTAACCGCTCAGCCACCGCGACCCCCCATTGTATTGGAGTTCGCGGTGACAACGGACATGCGACATCCACTTTTCAACATAGTTTTCATACTTGCTCACCACTTTAATATTTACGCTTTCTATATTTACTTTAACTGATAGTAAGTAGTCCATTTATCAACAATATTAGCAATGTCAACATCAAACTGTCAGAAATAAAATCATCTTAGATTTTTGTTAATTACCGATTGCTGATTGTCTATATAATAATATGTATCCTCCGTACCGGAACACCACGCCAATATCGTAATGCATGATAGATTTGTATTACGGAAACATTGTGTCGAAATATATACAGGTCTTTTATCAAAGCTGAGGTCTAGTTAGGTCATGATAGTTTTTTAATCCTGTAATANTGTGTCGAAATATATACAGGTCTTTTATCAAAGCTGAGGTCTAGTTAGGTCATGATAGTTTTTTAATCCTGTAATATGTAAAAAATAAATGTGTTTTACGTTGCGGCATTCTTTATATTTTAATTGTTTCCAGTTTAGTAATTCCTGGCTATGATGACTGTCTTTAGTTGCTCNACGTTGCGGCATTCTTTATATTTTAATTGTTTCCAGTTTAGTAATTCCTGGCTATGATGACTGTCTTTAGTTGCTCCATCGACTCTCTGAATACTATCAAGTCTTCTAGCCTAGCAGCTCGCGAAGCGTTTTCAAAAGCGAAAAGAGAGTTGACCATGGCCACCTGCAGTGTGTGAGAGTCTGTGTTATAATTCCTGATGAAGCTTGAGTATGAGACCAATTTTTAATAAGTAATCATTAAGTCCCCCACTTCCGTTATCTCTCTCCTACCTCCAGGATTGGCACTCATTCCAACTNTTTTTAATAAGTAATCATTAAGTCCCCCACTTCCGTTATCTCTCTCCTACCTCCAGGATTGGCACTCATTCCAACTATAAATTGCGTCTTCCGAAGTAACTACAGTATTAACGCACGCTCTAAATAGAATTTTTAGCAATTCAACTGCTGGCCTATTATAAAAATCACCAATGTTAGCCATTGTAATGCACATAATATTATTTTTGGAGTTTTAAAAAGAGAATTTGAAACTTGTCTTTGAGCACGAAACAAATCTTAAATGCTTTTCAGTGTTTAGAGCACTACAAAATATCCAACCGTTTTTTAATCGCGTTTTTCCTGCGAAACCTTTACCAATGCATTTCATGCACAAGCCNCACTACAAAATATCCAACCGTTTTTTAATCGCGTTTTTCCTGCGAAACCTTTACCAATGCATTTCATGCACAAGCCTGGTGGGGACCTGAAGCCCTACCCACGTACCGACCTTTGCCATGCTTTTAAATAGGCGATAGTCTCAGGTATTCCGATATGAAGTATTTGGTATTTTCCAAGCGGTAGCCCACATTTCACGCGCCCTGCGGAAATAAGCGAACGCTGGGAGGTTGCACGACCCACCCACCTGGCGTTATCTGCGCCCCCTTTCACGACCCTCAGAGTTGTCCCAGTCACGCTACCAGAGGCTGGTTGCTTTCCCACACCAACTTCCCCCCATCACCCCACCCGGCCAACCCCTAAGGCCTCTTGTGATACACCCGCAAACCCTTCCTTTCCCACACCCTCGTCGCTTAGACATTCTGTGGCAAGCAGTACAGTCACCCCCAGCAGCTTTCGGGACAATTCAAGCCGCCCGCTTCCAAAAGGGATTTCCGCCGCACCGCCCTCCGCACAGGTCAGGAATGCAGACTTGAAAAGACCGCGCCGACAAAGAGCACGATGTTTGGGTTGCTCCGAAGCTAACGCACCTGAGCACGTCTGGACCAGCTAACGCGATGCCCTTACGTGAAGCCTCAGCTAACAAACATGTTAACTCCGCTTTGTAAATAAAAAAACAACAGACCTGAGTACTGCAATTTTAGTCTCGATGCAACTATGGGAAACCTTTCTTTTTGCTTGACTTATTTTTTGAACAAGATATTTCTAAATGCCAAGGAGAAAGTGGTAGATCAGAAATTAAATTAATGCCTATTACTAAGCTGAGTTCTTATTTACTCTAAATCTTCGATGTACAGATGTTATGATATTTACTCATATTAACGATGCATTTTTAGCATACAGATAGACCACTTGTCTGCATGCACACGCACACATTATGTATATATTTTTTAATTAAATCGAGTTTTGGAATGTTTTAATTTAAAAAAAAGCATTGTACCCGCTTTTGACCAACCACTACCTATACATAATGTTTATTAATAAAGCCCCTTATGTAATACGGACCAGGTACATTTGTGATGGGCGCCACCGTGAATTTAATTCATGGGCAGAAACGGTGATAAAATGAAGTACACACATGCCCTCAATATTAATACCAATTGCGCCCGAAAACTACCATTACTCCATCTCTGAAAATGCATTTAGACTAAAGAAGGCAACTGCTAAATACCTACTGAGGTAATTAGATGCAGATAGAATTTAAAATATTTAATTTACTAAAGATAAGTTGTTAAGTTTAAACTTTGGGCATGTGTAACGTGGCAGGATACCGGCTAGTGCATTTCAATCAAATATAACACATTTAAATAATTATCTTTATTATTATTTATATAAACACTATACCTCAGCCAGTCAATGAAAAACACAAACCCGCATCCCTGTTTACACAAAAAAAAATATCTTACTTGAATTAATTTGATTTAAATTTCTGGCGTGTTCACACATCTCGTTGAGCGGGAATCCTGGCGTCTTGTTGCTTTCTCACTTTCTTACAGTCCTAAAATAATCACAGCAAGATGCCCATTTCCATTGTTTACAAGTCTTAGCGCCCGTCCATTTTATTCCAACTTCTCATATATCCTAATTTTCTGATTGCTCAGAAGTCGCGGAACTTTCTACGTCACATCAAAATATCTCAGCTCAATAAAAATGATATGCTCGTTGCCATAGTTAGAAGAGAAATGTCTTTTCATTCGAGCAACCTGCATGTCTCTTTGGAACAATAATTTACATATAACTATTAAAATAAAATAGTTACAAGCTGTACCTAAATTCATTTCAATGCTCTTAATAAAAATGAAGCTACCATTTAACTAATTAACATAACAAATGAAAAACACAAATACAGAAAACAAATCTGGTGAAGATAAATTACAACAAAACATACGTCTTACGCATTCGTGCGTTACATCATAAAGCAATTGCGATTAAGTAACTTGTCGGTGAATAGTGATTTGTATAAAGGATATCTTACGCATCTGAAGACGTGGCTGGTGACATCAACCCCCTTCATTAAATAAACAGGGGTTGCCACAGTATGTTCGCATGAAACTTTGTAACAATAAGCTGTAAACTATTTGTTAAGACAAATTATGAATCAGCATTTATAAATTAATAAAAAAGTTGTCGGGGTCTTCTCAAGCGAACCATTTTCGAGAAATTCTAAAAACTCTTCTTGTAGCATTTATAATTTCCATAATAACACTTCAATTCGAATCTTTTAAAATGTTATTTTCGCAATGAAGAGATGTAATGAGGAAAACACATAAGTATACCAACGGCAGCTAAAGAAATTTTCAGAAATATTTGTACTTAGTAATTCTTCACGGAATATTGCATGCTGGATATTGTTGTGCACCCGTGACGTCACCGCTGGATCCTCACACTCCTTCCGCGCATTAAACACGCATCAAGTAGCCAGTGGCTGGGCGAGAAGGGGAAGGATTAGTGTGAGTTACACTAACGGGTTTGACTTCCAGCCCACGCGCATTATCTTACCAGATGGCTAGAAAATTATTTATTCTATTTTGGTGAAATAGTGAGCTGTATCTTAAATTTTTAGTTTTTCTCATTTTGGTGTATGAATACCTTTTCTTATTATTTCTGTGGACATATTAATTTAAATTAATTTGGTTAAGTAATATTTTTACTATTACTTAATTTTGTGTAAAATAAAAGAAAATAGTGTATCCATGGCTTTAAAACTGCATTAATTTTTGTTTCTAGCAGTTATTGTAGAATAAATCATTAGTTTTACTTAACTTTTTATTTAGTTGTCTTAAGTCGTCCATACTATCACTAACACGGCTATCTCAGATGATACTAACAATGTAAATTAAAGGGAATATTTCCCTTTCATTGATTATTTTTATTTGTGAGGCTGGCCAATGACACTGCTATTCAGTTACACTGCTCTAGCTAGACGTACACAATTTGGGATCAATCATACACTTACGCAAAAAATCATCTAACAAGAAGAATTTTCATTTGCTGTTAATTACGTTTCACAATGTAAATGATTTAGATTGAATTAAATGACAGTAAATATCGATATGTCGACGTCCTAATTGTGTCTTTTTGAAGATAAAGCACATTAAATGATAAGAACTAATGCAACTAGATTAATAAGCACTTGTAAGCTGTATTGAAGCAGTAGTTATTTCCGCTGGGCGAGGTGGAGTTTCAGACTGCTGTTTTTAGTTCTACGATTTGTGTGCTAACTAACGTATTTGACCAAACTTTTTGAATCACAATACGTTTTTTATGATGATAACAAAGTTTTAAAAGTGTTTTCCCATAAATTGAGATAAATGAATGTTTATGTCTTTTTGAAGTCTCTTATGTTTAATCAGCTACAAAGTGATGGCATAGGTGAGCCCATATTTATATACACGCCATTTCAGTAACAACAGGACAATTTATATGGTAGATAATGTTATCAATAATAATATTGCCGTCACCACTGAAGTTTATTAACGGCAGAAAACATGATGTGTTACAAATTGGCAATTGTATAGATATTAATAGCTTACAGCTGTCAACGTTAAATAAAACGGAGGCAATATTTATTTTATCGTTTATCACCCATTGGTTGAATTACAACACTGGTTCATGTTCGGAAATTTCTTATTTGTGCCTCCGAGTTACGTCTGTTATATGAAATGAAGAACTGAAAACATTTGTGAAATAATCATCAGACGTGCGGTAAGAAAGCAGAACCATTCTGCGGGGATGAAGTCTCAGATGTTTAAGAATTCGGTAGGGTGAATCACAGCCACTTCTGTGCGGAGAGATAAGTGGCGTGTGACTCCGTTCCAGCTTGAGCGTGCTGACTTCCTCCCTTATGCCCCGCGGCCAAGCACATAACCGTCTTTGACCTCTGGTCGCCTACCTACAGGCGAAATACGTTATATTGCTGACATAACCCACGTCAGAGTCACACTGGGTTTCACTCCCAATTTACCTTCAAGTAGAGTGAGCGCTAGTAGTTTTCAACTCGCGTATCGTTCAGTCGTGTGTCGTGTGTACTGTGTATTTCGTACCTGTCAGCCATTCGCCTTCTGTTTAAAATTTCCGTGCCGATTTCTCGGAATCGATTCACTTGAGATGGTTTCGACAAGGCAACCTTTTTTATTAATGCAGACGCATTGATTCAAAATTTGTACTTACAAATCGTCTGCAGATTATTGTTACAAGGTTTCATACAAACATAGGATAGGAATCACCCATTTACTTAATAAAGGGGGATGGTATTAAATTTAAACAGAGTTTTCAGAGCTGTAAGAGCACTATTCACTTACTGGTTTATTAATTTTAAGTACTTTGTGATATCTCCTTTATTAATCACTCAAGATAAAACCGGTATACACTGAAGAGCCAAAAAAACTGGTATAGGCGTGCGTATGCAAATAACAGAGATATGGAACCAATCAGAGTAACGCGATTCGGTTGGAAGCTAGATCGATTACTGCTACTACAATGGCAGGTTATCAAGATTTAAGTGAGTTTGAACGTGGTGTTATAGTCGGCGCACGAGAGATGGGACATCGCATCTCTGAGGTAGCGATAACATTTCGATGTTCGCGTACGACCATTTCACGAGTGTACCGTGAATATCGGGAATCCGGTAAAACATCACATATTCGACATCGTTGCGGCCGGAAAAAGATCGTGAACGAACGATACAAACGACGACTGATGATAATCATTAAACGTGACAGACGTGCAACCCTTTCTCAAATTGGCGCAGATTGGATTTGTGGACTGCCCTGCAGGATTCATGGTGTGAATTGCCTCCTGCATACCTT